>CM076613.1:9493172-9720142 GCA_038502775.1 Hippodamia convergens | reverse complement strand
ATCCCTCCAAGACCGGTTGTTTGAACCCTGGAATTATAATGTGTACAATCTGAATGGGTTTGGCGAATATTCGGACATACAAGTGAGACAATCCATCGGTTATGTTGCGAGCAACCAGAATATCCACAAAGCCTTTCACTTTCTCCTCGTCCATTGTCTTCCTTAAGCTCTGTTTTGCAGCCATCGCCTCTCCATAAGACCTTGTGTAATCTCCATGGATTACAGATGCACAAACTGTTAAACCTTTTCCTGAATACAAAAAGGAGAAAATTACGATCGACAAATCCAACGAGTTTCGATTTGAATTTACCTGCTTTCAGCTGGGATGCAAACGAGAACAATTTTCTATATTTTGGTACATAGTCGGAGGTGAGTTTGACTAAAATTAGAATTTGAGGCCGCCAGTTCTTGGTGTGCGGGGGGCCTTCGTCTAAACGCAGCAGTGAATATCTTGCTGCCGACAAAGCCATACCTCTGATGCCATCTCCCCATTCTTTCTCAGCACTGAAACATTCAAACATTACACTTTCAGAATCCAAAATTCATAATCATTGACTCACCCTCTGTATTCGATGTATTTGTAGATCATACCAGCCATGCCCATAGCGATAAGGGCATAGTACCATGAAGTCATAAACATAATAGCTACACACAAGGCTAAGCCAATGAAGGATAATGACCAATGGTAGTACTTGAACCTTGGTCGCCAATTTGGTGTCCTCAGAAGTGTTTGCAGAGCACAGGCGAGGTTAACGAAGCCATAACACATCAAGAAGAACATAGACAACAAAGGTGCGAGATAATCTACATTACCAAGTAAAATACCACATTGACAAATGAGGAGTGTCAAAACCAGGGCCCTAGTAGGTTCTCCTCTACTAGAAGAAACAGCGAATGGAGTTAAAAATGGTATAATTCCATCCTTTGCAATTGCCTGCAGTAAACGTGGTGCTCCTGTTAACGACTGTAGACCCGCTCCTAAGGTCGACAAGAAAGACCCTATTAGAATTACCCATTGATTCGGCCAAGCCATGTTTGCAACCACCAGTTTGCCACCAATGGAAACACCAAACCTAAAAAAATCCACCGTCAATTCGAAGAAAATCTTCCCAATTTTATACTCACTTATCCCTAAGTAGAAGATTATCAACAGTTCCAGCAAATAATAGTACGCAAGATAAATATACGGTGGAGGTTGTCAAGATTGCGCAAATAGTTCCAATCGGAATTGACTTCTGGGCATCTGCTAAGTCTCCTGATCTGTTTGAACCAGCCATAATACCAGTTACTGAAGGAAAAAAGATTCCGATCAGCAGAGTAAAGGATGTTGTGATGTCGGCATAAACTTGATTATAGGTGGGACCTTCCATTTGTTCGATATCTTCTGGGACTTTAGTTTGAGCGATATATTGGCCTACCTCCAGAAAACTATCATAGATGTTGTCTGGAATTGAATTGTGTTATAAGAGACGTTAGACTGATGTATTATAAACTTACCGAAGAAAACTCCAGATGATAAACCTTTGATACCACGGACGATATGGGTGTCATGGTCTCGGAAATAAGGATCGCAAGAAATTATACTATCATTGGTACAATACTTCTTCCTCAAGAAGCCCGTAACATTCTTATGACAATCGTTTATATTTTCTAATTGTAAGAGACGTTTTCCAAGAACGCACAAGCTGAAATTAAGAACGAATTCAGTATTGAATCTCATGATTCCTTTAATCCCTTACAATAAATTGTCGTTTCCATTAATATTATAGAAGATACCAATATACACAGCCAGAATTGAAAAGATAACGCACGCCAAGGCTAATGTGGCGAATTTGTTCACAAACTTCACCCCAATGAAGACAATAGTGCCCATAACAACCAACAAACCCGTTCCATAAACCCTGAAGTTGTTGTACATCGCACTTGGATCTTTATTGACATCGCCAAATATAGATAAACCAGGAGCCATGTACGTCTGAAAGAAATTACATCTTTCGTGGTGATAAATTCAGACATTATTCTTGGACTTACCAGGATAATTTCAACAGCACCAACGATGTACATTGCTGCAGCAAGCGTTGTCCCGGTGTAAAACAACATACCAACTGCTCCTCCAAACTCTGGACCAAGAGACCTGGATATCATGAAGTAACTGCCTCCACCAGGCACAACACCGTTTGTAGCAATCGCGGACATCGAGATTGCTGTCAGCATGGTCACACAACAGCAGCATAAGACGATAAGAAACCCTTGGAGGGCACCAGCAGTACCAACAACCCAGGTCAGTCGGATGAAGAGTATCACTCCGAAGATGTTCTGGATGCAGGGTAGGTAAACTCCGATCAAGGTTCCCATTCGAGCACCTCCAGGTGCTGGCCTGGCATCTGGATCGTTAGAGGCTGGTGGAATGGTGTTCGAGTAGTTTGCCAAGGAGCTGATGAGTGTTGAAATACGAGGTCGATCTTCCATTTCCTCCGAGTAAAGGTACAGGTTCGTCTCATAACCTGACACCTTCTCTGAGACGAGGTTTTGGTCTTCGGTTCCATCTCCTGAAAAAAGGAAGGTGCCACGATTACAGCGACATCTGAATGCCCCATCAACATTCTTCAGAATCTTAAGATGTCCAGGAGGTAGAAAAGGTAAAGGGCAAGGATCAACATCATCAGCTGCTCTAAACTTACGAATCAAATTCACGGCAATTTTCGTTCTACATCGAAATAAATGTCATATAATCGGAGAAAAGTAGGTGAAGGTTTTCTTTCAAGGATAAAAACAAACTATTCCCTCGATGCTAGGAAATGATATGCAATTATTTGATTTCCACAACGATACGCTTTTTTATGATTGTCAGATATGGATATATGGGCAATAATATCCATGGGAATTGAATTAGGTGAGTTTTTTTACTTGTACCTTCTCAAAATTTATATGGGTTATGTTCATGAATCCTTTTGAAGATGAGTAGATCTATCTTCATTCATTTGTGCAGAGAAATATATACGAATTGAAGAGTTTTCCAGCAGAATATGCGTACGAATTGGAATGGAATATTATTCCCAGTTGCCCCTAAAATGGCTGTTGAAAAACGCTTTCCTGTTTTATTCCCCTTGTTAGAGTCTCAATTATTCGGTGAATATTATAAAAGCTAGCGGTGGTGTTATTTACATGGGAATCGCAAATGAGTTAATTAAACGTTTACCGTTCTTTTCGTGAACAAACTTTTTCAGGAGTTGTTGATTAAAAAATGGTTCATTACGACCTCATTAAACACAACTTATACATAAAAATACCAATTATACTGATATCTTCAACTAATAAAACCAATGAATGAAACAATGTGGTTGATTTCAGGAACAAGTCAATCGTTTGGAATTTGTGAAATGAACATAAAATACTTCAAGATGACTTAAATACGCACTTACTCGTTTGTACCCGTACATACGTATTTACTGCCTCCTAAAACTGAAGAAGACGAAAAACTATTTATTCTTAACACTGACCAATTGATCTGTCTCAGTTCACTCATCAACTGAATTCTTTCAGTTCAGTTGTTTTTTCAGGTTGACCCTCAGAAAACATATTGCATAGGATCGATAAAACATTCACTATATATACATATATACTCACGTTTTAGTACTGGCATCGATATTTCATTGATAAACGAATTTTATCTTTCATCCAGAAAAAAACAGGTATATAGTTTTATTTACTAGAGAAAACTCTTACATGTTTACCGTTGTTTTGAAAACATTAAATATGTAGTTGAAAAGGGTTTCGTGCAGAATGGTTATGAATTATGCGAGAGATGAAGCCGGATAATGTCAACAGTGGCGTATAAGCGATTTCTTTGAGCCTTCGCTAATTAAATCATGAATTGCTTCCGGATCACTCCTGTAACTAACAAAGTCAGTGTTCACCTACAGTAATTTACGAGATTGAACCTGCATTCTCATGAATTTACAAACTGCCTGCAAACTGCATAAATACATTAATTGTGGCATCTACACTATCCCTGTTAAAATGAATCCCAATATAAAAGGAAAATAAAAAAATTCAATTCTCAATCTTTTCAAGATCTTACTCCAGAACAACTCATCAGAATACAGTTAAAAGAGCACATCTTACTCTTTCATTGAAAGCTTCTTATTCATCATAATCCTTCTTGTGTCACGAATAATTCAAAGTTATTTCGTGACAACAACAATACACGAAAGATTCCAGGTAAACTCATGGAAAGATGCTGTAAGGAGCCAGGAGTCAGTATGTATTCTTGTTTCCTCATTCTGAAACCCAAATGCCTAATTTTTCGCTCAAACAATGCGTTCGTTTAATGCGAAATGTGAAGCTCAATTATCCTCAACCTCTTACACCAAACGTTCACCATGAAGTGGCTTTTGATGAAGTTCTAGTTGATTGTTATCACTCCAATAACGGGTGTTTTGTTTGTATAAGCAACCAGGAAGTGAGCTACATCGCCGAAGAACATGAGGGAGTAGTTTGCTCAGTGGATCGACAATGGAGGCAATAACCAAGGGGGTGCAATATTCAAAACTTCGAATGTACTTAACGAGGAAAATCTTGAAGACTTATCCACCATACATGAAAAATGTAATGAAAAAATATCACCCAATAAGGTTATAAATATAAAATGAGAAGAATCACTCCAGTGATAAATATTTAATTGAATTAACTGAAACTTGCAGCTTTATAATAAATTGAATAAAGCTGGGTTTGCACCTTGCATATTTGGTATTTTCTTGAACACCCTTTAAATAAATTCCGGTCGAGAACTGGGATCTCTAAGAAGATTAACTGGGTATTAAAGTTATTCCATCTCCAAACATCAAAAGGGTACTATGACGTTTATCAAATTCATCCGCAGTAGCTCGTATTTCCAGCAGACCATATAAAGCCACAAAATGTGTCACCACAAGATTAAATAGGTCGCGTTGATTGTGTAGAGGCTGCATTGAAGTATTTAATAATTCTCTCGACTTGATATTTTGTTGCGAGTAAAGATGGAATTTTGTCGTAATTGCCAGCCATTATTTTTTATTTTATGTCAGGTCTTTTAAGTCCTGCAGTCGACTCCATACCAGGAAATAGTTTTCCCTCACGGTTCTGACAAATAGACAAATTTATCCTAACGGTAGTTACGTTTAAACTACTTTAAAATTCGATGATTGAAGAGAAGATGAACTTTCTAGAAAACTCTGAATTTGTCCAATTTTTGGAATTGATAGAGTTATATCCAATTTTTTTATTCGAGGAGTAAGCATGGAAACTAAGTGAATCTCTCTATAGGATTTCCCATCGATATCTTCTAACTGTTTCATATTGAGATTCAAAAGGAAATAATTCTTATCATCTGGAAAATTCGTGATTGTAACATAGCGATTGTCGTCCTGATAAAAACAGTATAGACCAATCAACGTAGCCACTAACAAAGTGCTGAATCGGCAAATATCGATTTCCAGACCTATCGAATAAAGTATCAAGTACTTTTCAGTTTATAGCCTGCATCATTCTACTTGAAATAAGAATACCAAGTCGCCAAAAATTATACAGGAATATTTCTTTTGAGTTCTTTATTTTGCACAGGTAGAAAATGATGTAAAATGAATGCTCGAAGTGTTCTTACATGGAAATATGAGGAATTGAAAAAAAGGTGACATCAGATCGTAAATTTATATTTTTGAGTTAATTTTGTCCATCTTTTGTGGACACGAATGGAAATTAGTATGAGGTTTCACAAATTTCTACTAATGCCTGTGAGAAAAAACTGTAGGATGGAGGCTCGTGAAAACCATGGGCCCTGAAGGTTTCACGAAGATTAGAGGGATTACGAAATTCCATGGAAGCACTGGCGAGAAAAAGGTTCATCAAGAAATGAAATGTTACGATGGATAACTCCCCCGAAAAAGATTTTGAACCACTTGCTCACCTCCCCTGCGGTCTCAATTAAGCCAATACTCATTTTCCCGAATCCGAAAATGAACTGCCTAAAAAAAATGGCGACTATAACGAGCAGACGAAATCTGTTCGACACCTTTGAACGAAGACGGAATGTTTTTAATTAATTTCGTGAAACAATTAAGGTTCCAAGATTCCGTGCCCAATTTGTTAATCCGAAGCTCGAGTAATTCAGACATGTCCCTACTAATGGATTTCCCTTTAGCGAAATTATTCGCCATTATAAAAAAATTGGTCGAATGGCAGAACAAAGCTACACAACCCATTAGCTGCAATAACGCAAGAAATAGGAGTATTTAAGCGTGATATTTCTGAGTTTGTGTAGAACGTTTTCAACATCAATTATTGATCTTTTTGGACCTCCGTTTGCAATAAAATAGAGTGATTTCTGGGACCTCGTTTGAATCAATAGGGACCCTATAATATAGAGAAAATTGTATCGTGCATTGTTCTCAGATAGTTTGGCAATTTCCATATCTGGGAGCAACGATAAATCTGAGTGAATGGGATATTGATTGTAAAAAATATGGGTCTATCTCTACGTGATTCTAATGGGGACGAAATATAGAGCACAGCATGATAGAACAAGGGCTCTTATCGAAATTGTTTCTGGATGGATAAAACTATTCCTGACTAAATATAATAATTTCAGATCATATTTAAAAGAGGTTCAGAAATATATTGTGTAGGTATGTGAATTGCTCCTCCTCTCATAATTGGAATTACTGAGACTAGAAAGAAAGATGATAATCTTGTAAACACTAACCATGTTTGTTGTTCAAAGGATTCAAAGGATTTGACGAGAGAAAAATCAATCAGTATTGAATTCGGTACGAGTAACGAGCTCAAACTTCGAATTGGTAATTGCTAGTGTGTACGTAATCAACTTTTCATTGTTTCTGTCTGGAATATTCAGCAGATAACAGAAATAAATTCGATTCTCCTATTCGAAGAGCACCGTTGTAGGTACATATACCTTTACTGGAAATATCGAAGTTCTCGAAGCGAAATTGAATGACTACGTGGACAGAATTGGTATTCGTAATTTGATTCTTTTCCCTCCAAATTTTTTTTATTCTCCTCAGCGAATTCATCGCTGTTTTCCTAGGACCATTTGGCGGATTATCGTGAAACCGGTTGTTGACATTATTCCTGCACTGATTGGGTTTTGAATGTCCCGGTATTGAATAACAGGATAGCAGGAATAAGGACTCGTTGGACAATATCGATTTTTTTTGTCAAGTACATTTTTTATTAGCTTCTGTTTTTGTTTTTATGTGAAGTGTTTTCTTCTTGGAGATTCGTTGATATTGACTAAAAATTCCCCTGATAAAACACTGATATATGTACAATTCATATTAGAAGCAAATTTCTTGAAATTGTTTGGTTTAAAAGGACTAGAAAAGACAGCTTCGGCAAAAACTGCCTAAATTTGAATTCAAATAATGCTATCTACAATTTGTAGGTATTGTATTTAATATTTAAATTGGAGAAAATTTGAATTTTGTCCAACATCAAAGTCACTGAAATGCCATCACAATTTCTCCTTTATCCAGGAAGCACTAACTTTATATTTACGTCAGCTTTGGGAACTGGACCAGTACGGTATTTCTCTTGATTTGAGCCATTTCTGCTAATGAGGCATTGCGGGAAATGGGGTTCATTGTTATTCCTCCCGTATGGTTAGTTGAACCATCATCGGTACAAAAGTTCGAGGCTGAAGATTAAAATTCCGACAGAATTCTCTTGCCTACATAACTTTCACCATTTAGGAGAACGTTTCAACAGCGAAACCTAGTTGTTCTTCGACCCAACGCTGCATGATAAGTCAATAGAACTTTCCACTGTGAAAAACGTAGGGGGTAGACGCCTCCAGGATAAAAAAAGGTTCAACTATCTAACTCTGTATATGAATTTTGAAATGAGGAACAAAGAACTCTGGCAATTTATAAATTCTTTTATGTGTATGAGGCTAGAGCGTATATTGCTTCTGACAGCTATATTTTCAATCCACCCCAGTGGACCATAAATTTGGTCTTTGACGCTAATGAACATTCCTGATAACGCTTTTTTGAAATTTAAAAATGGAGTTCATATGAAAATTATTGGGAAATATTCACCTTTAGTAAAAAGCTGATGAGAAACACGTACAGAAATACCTCATATCAATATGCGTCCGTTTCCGTTGATATATAGGTTAATTCGAATTGCTCTAACATTCATATCTAGACCAACGTGCAATTTCAATGAAATGATGTAATTTTCGTGTTTTGCGGAAGCTAGAATTGCCAATATCCGTAGCCATTTGTCTTTGATGTGGGGAACTTCTCTTTGATTTCCTCTGACCACAGATATTGCAAGGTTGGGAAAGCAAACACGAATTTTCATCAGATACCACCGGATGTCCTGTTGAACCTACAGATTTATGGGGATCACTTGGAGATCGATGTAAATTTAGATTGAGGAATGAAAAAATGCGATTGAGGTTATCTTCTTTCTATATTTTCGAATAGGCTCTTCTTGGGTGTATTAAAATTTCAATATAAAAAAAACTGTAAAAATATTGAAGCCAAATAACCAGCTAGAGCACCATAACATCGCTGAATAATAGTTTATAAAGAGTGAATTTATGTGCAGAACACATACTTAAATTTTCAGGATGATTTATTGATACAAAAATTGGCATTCCACTCAATGTTAAACCTGGCGTTTTCGTAATCATGTTGAGGCTATAACAGTTGATTGTAGAGCTCTTCATGAATTTTAAAAACTTTCGTAATTGTGCACCGCTGCATAATGTGAGGTGAAGTCAGTTCAACTGCAGCCATAGCGAAAGGTTAAAATCTATTTCGACGACCTCGAGCATTGGCATTTGAATGAAAAACGAGAGTACAAAATAGTCCCTGGAGCAACTGAATCCGAATTATTAAAAAAGTTGAGAGAGGTTCAAATATTTAACTCGATCTTTAAAATGGTGATATAAGGGCGTAAAGTTTTCGGCATCGATGGGGAAATCTGCAATTTCATTGGTGCATGATTCGATACTCACAGGTAACCGAGGTGTAAGAAATAGCCGCTTAATTTTCCAGATGATCTCCCTTTGGAGTCGTCTATTTCGGCACTGAATCAATCTGTCATAATAATTGGATTTGCTGACGCATGTCCGGCTTCTAATGGAACTGTACTATATACCCACCTTCCTTGCAATCGATTCATCGGCTAGCACAGAGCCGTACCTTAATAAAAACCCACGATCCAGCCATTTTTTCATTTTTAATAATTTTTTTTTGCCTACACAAACTCCCATGCCAAAAATGTGTGTTTGAAGTACCTTTCTGTCTGATGTTGCAATACACCACTCCAAAAATAATGCTTCAAGAAATATCTCTATCGAAAAATCAAGGAGAGAGAATCAGAACAAAGGAAACAAAAAAATTTTATCCATCAGTATCGAAAAACTTCCAAGTATATTTCGATTTAATATAACAATAATAATGATCAACTTTCGAACTTGAAAAACAATTATTCTCTCGATTTATTAACCCATTACTAGTTCCTATAATAAAATCTCAAATTATTGTCAATGTTAGTTGTGCATTTGAACAGCTATCGCAATCGCTAAATTTCACGAATAAACCACAAAAACCTGATATTGATATTGGATCATCTAATCATCAATGTCCACATATCCGATTGTTAAATAACAGGATTACCTGAATAACATACGTTTTCGCTAAACAACACCGGTAATTCGAGGTTTCGCTTCTTTGTCACGTACTTGAACAATTGCGTCAATATTTACCTCACTACTTTGTTCAAAACAAAATTTTCGGAACAACGAAGTGAATTTCCATTAAAAACATGTCGCTGCTCAGACTGAACCAAATATTCAACGAGGAATTCTTCAGGATCAACAGGAAAATTCAATGTGTGGTTCATTGGAAATCAGCAAGAGTGATTTTGAAGATTCGAGGTTGTGAAATTCGTCCTTTGCAGAATTCAGAATCCTGCTCTGATGGGAATCGATCTCCTTTTCTGGCCAATTTGCTATTACCGATATAGTTTTCAGTTGAAATATTCCACTGGAGAAATCATATATTCGAACTAATCGTTGTATATTATTATATTTGATTAAACATATTCGCATTTCGATCATTTGAATGAGTATTATTGCTATTATACTCGACAAATAATATTGGAATTAAAATAAAACCTTTTCATTGTAACTGTAAAAGTGGTTGAATAATTAAAACATGTTTTATGAATATAATATGGATAAGACATTGTCGAAAACATAAAAGGTACAAATCTGAAATATAACTAAAATCCTCAAAAAACATTATAAGTAAAAGATGTCGAACTTGGAAAGTAGTGATTAGCTTTTATGATTGAGTATCGAAATATTTGAATAAACAAATATCTAGATTTTCCTCTAAAATTTCATAAAAAATTATCAGCGAATAAGGGGGATTTTTTTATCGGATACGCAAAAAGCATTTATTATCGTGATTAATGGAAATATTCTGTGTTTACTGGAATTAAGGACGCGATAGGCAGATGTTCCATCGATTATGAAAGTTTTCGAACCGTTTCGTGCTATTTATCCTTTGAGAAGTAGGTTAAAAAAGAGAAAAAAATAGGTAAAAAAAGAACGAATATTATACACTATGATGGAATGATTTCATTAGAGATCTGATTTTTTTTGTATATCATTTTGTTCCATATACTTTTTTATGCATTTTTGTCATTTTAACCGAATTGGATGAGGCTGTTGGTCATTTTTTAAAATGTTATACAATACAAGGATAGGACCGATGTTTCGTAGATAGACAGAATAATTGGAGTTTAGTTGCAGGCGAATTGTACCAATTTTCTCTGATGGAACTGTGACAGCTTAACGTTATACAAAGAAATTCTCGCGTCTTCCGTTGATTAGCTGGGAGAAGATTAATTGCTTTGTAGCTATCTCCAACAAGGTGATGTGAAAGCAAACAAAAACCTGACAAATCTACTGCTTTCAGAAATCCTTGCCAGATTTAGCCAAAGGTTCTCAATAATAAATGAATCATTACTTAGGAACTTAGTTTACTAATCAACTAGTTATTAAAAAGGCAAAGAAAAAAACGAAAAAGACATATTTTGTATTCTTACATATAATATCTGAAAAATTGAAGGAGATATCACGAAAATTCGATGGGTCCTTCAGAGTTTCATTGAATTACATCTTTCTAGACGAATTTGTAGGGTTTTACAGAAAATTCAGTGTGGGTACATCAGGGAAAATCAAGAGTTACGTGAAAAATGATGAATTATTATTAATTGTAGTTTTTGAAAAGATGTTAGGTGTGGAAGTTTCCCTTATGGGAGAACGACTGATGCTATACAAGAATATCTAACATATAATGAACTGCAAAAACAAGATTCTGGGTATTGGCAGGAGCCAAGATTCTGGTTTTTTCTGTGAATGTGGTTGGCTGGATATTTGGCGATCTAAGAGAGATCTCCGGGATGATTTCAGCAGGGTGGTGCCGGTTTTGGAAAGTTCGAAATCTTTCTTTCTCATTAAAGCGTTATTACAAGAGGTTTTGGTGTAATTCTTTCATTCGCTAGCAAACTTCCATTCCGTGGATGCTGGAACTTTTATATCCTCGGATTTTTCGGCAAGGAAAGGTCGAGTCACTTACCGGTGGCAGCGGCAGGCTCGCAAAAAGCTTCCGAAGCCTCGGTTGTACTCCATATCGATTCACTCTCCCACCCAACATCCTAACTCCAGTCGGATCTGGCTGCGTAACCTACATTTTCGCTCGGCCTTGTCCCTTTCTAGACACCCTTTTCGGGTGTGTATACACGGTAGGATCTCCAGAAATACTTCTTCAATAATATATCACAACAAACACACCGCGTCCGCCCAAGTTCATTTGTGTTGGAACATCGTTGTTCCCAATTTCGGATGCTGTTCCAGATATTATTTAAGGCGCTTTCTTCAATAGGGTAGCGCTGTTGTTGACTTTAATGGATAGTTTAACGGGTCGTTATGTTGTTCGACATAAAATGCCTCGTAGTCGGGTATTCCAGAAATCCCTTGAGATATAATGTGGAATGATATATCGATCGCTACTCTCGCAAAAAAACCCTGCAAATTTTACATGATTTAAATCTCCCTATTATAGATTCAACTTTTTTCAAACAGGTTCCTTTTTTCCTCATTCAATAAATGATATGTGTTAAATATTGTGTTATTAAATTCTAGAAAACCAGGGCATACCAGAAAGGGCCGTAGAGATCGATTGCAGAATGGCGAATGCGCCAGTCCCACATAGGTACGTCGAAAATTGAAGCAGTTAACTCATTGATTTCCCCCAATTCGAAAGGCTGAATGACAAATCCGTTCCCCCATTGGGTTGATTATATCCGTAACGAGCTGAGCGCAATTATAATCGGTTCATCGTCCTCAAATGTATTGAATAACCGTTTCAAATCGAGGAAAAATCGCGAATAAAGGCCTCAATCGTTCGATAAATCAATGAAAGGAATCTCCAAACTGCCACTGAAAAAAGAATTTATAAAAATAAACATTCACCCTTTGAGTCCAACATCAATAACCGCTTTTACTCTTCAAATATATCAATCTCAGACCTTTCAGCAGTTAATTGGCAAATAAATTAGTGCAGGATTGGATCCAGGAGTGGAGCGTAATGGGATTGAGTGAATTTGCGGTAATGAATAATCAAGCAACACATAAAACTATGAATATCAAGGACAGAAAGAACCACAAATGGTGGTTGAGCTCTGACGGACAATCAATATATAACAGCACACCAGGATTCAGGGGCTTGACAAGCTTTTACTACATTATGCTTGAAAATTAACGTTCAGCACGTTCTGTTTGTTTTCAACATTCATTTGGACCAATAACTCAATCAATTACTGATGAAAATATAATTATTTTTCAATCCCTTCGTGTTATGAAGGTGCCTCGTTTATACATCGTGTGAAAATTGAATTTTGCACTCAACGAATTTTACGATCAAGCTGGTTTGAAAGCACGAAAAAAAATAATCGAATATCACACAATCTTCCTTTTTGCAGCGATAAAAAAATGCACTTATCAGTAACATAAAAAGCTGAAGATGAACGCTTTAAGAAGAAAAGTAAAAAAAAATATAAATGAATAAGGAATGAAAAAATTTTTTTTTTTTAATTTATGTGTTTAATTTCATCATTTTTAACTCCAGAATGAACTCGATTCAAGTAATTAATATTCTTCTCGATCGATACCTTCGTCAACAATATTATCTGGATATGGCGAAAATGAATGATTACGTTCCCATTTTATCATAAAGTGAATTTTTACCCAACGTTGGTTTCAACGAGGGCTGGTGACGCAGCGATTCGCAGAAAAATTTCGAATTCCCCGATAAAAACCTCCCCATGTTAACATTCGAAAAATATATTTTCCGATGAATTTCCGATCAATATACTCGAAAACGATGAATTTTGACGTTTCTACGTGAAAAACAAAATACGCTGAAATTTTCGAACAAAACCTTACCCCCCCTTCCAATAAGTAATAATCCTTCGATCGAAAATTTGAAAAAGTATTTAAATCCTTTGGAACAGGAGTTCTGAGTAATATATAGATTGACATTTTACTTATTCAATTCACTTCCAGAATGTTTTACGCGAAAAATATGAGAGAATGGTAATTCTGGTATGAAAATCTATAGGAAAAGTAAAAAATAAGGGGACAGTATGGTCTTTAAATATTGCAAAGAGTGAAAAATGAGTTAAAGTGAGTTCCAATACTTCGGGAAATAACTAAATTCATAGCTACCTGCTGCTCAAAAGTATTTAGCAAACATAGAATATTGATAATTATGGATCACAGATGCAGTGACTCCTGTCAAGAGATTTCCGAATATTGTTCAAATTTCTTTTTTTCCCCCAGTTTGATTGAGAATAACTTCGATTCAAATAAATTATTCAAGAATAGCAGAAAATAATCTGTTAAACCGTAAATATTTGTTTTTTTTCGGAGTTGTTTCTTCTCGATCAATACCTTCGTCAACAATATTATCTGGTGTGGCTAAAATGAATGATTACGTTCCAATTTTATCATATAGTTTGGTCAGGTATTGTTCAGTAATAATCTGAGGGGAAATTAATACAGATTTGTAGGAACAATGAAATCCATCACTGATTGTTTGATGAACTATTACTCTAAATAGTGGATTACAAACCAATAGCTCGTGTCTGTAGAATATTAACGTTCACACGTACAGTAACGATGAAGATTATAAGCCTGTTTAGTTTGTGGTGATTTCACAAACTGTTTTGAGAACGTGAACCCATTGATGATATTCTGGAATATGGAAGACTCTTGGTATTTCAACTTCTTAAATTCTCTCTTCTTTATCAACCTCATTTCAAATATCGCATATTTCATTCAAATAGAGTTTCTGATATTCAAGACATTCTACTTGTAATAATTGTAAAAATTTCGATTGAAACAACGTTAAGTTCAATGTTAGATAAGATTGAATGAAGAATGACTACAATGAGGATTGAAGTGCTTGTATCTCCCTCAAACTTGCATTCTATATAACAGCTGGTGTGAATGTGGCTTCAAGTTGCTCCCGAAACCACAATACCCATAACCGATATCCTCGGGTTGGATGTAAGATCAAATACTCATACAACCTATTGAAGGGTTTCTCAGAGACCTGAAGGAGTTTGTTGAATAAACCAACTGAAGGAAGAAATGTGAACACTTTGTAATCTTTTCATTTGGGTCGCTTGGTTTCTTTCAGTTTTGTGTTCGAAGTTAAAAGCGACAAGAACCCTTAAAATGAGGAGAAAAATCGACGAATGTTTCATCTTAACTTCTACAAAAGTTTCTGAGCGACATGGCCACCATTGTATGTCTGAAAATATGAAAGGGTTTCACTCCCAATTAAGATCTCTAATTGTCGATAGGATGTCTGTCAGTTATATAATTTCCTCGTAATTCCTCAATTGGGAGAAACTATCGAAAATTTACTTCATCGATATAATAGCTCTTCCTGAGTTTCCAGATGAACATAATATTCTTTTCTTCTTGTCGGAAAAGTAATAAAAGTGATCTTCATCGAGAATTAATGTCTTGATCCACTGAAATACGCGAAGCTTGAAACAATTTTATTTCATTTTATCGAACAATGTAAGAAAAACTGGTAATGAAAATAGTAATAGTTTTAATCTATCGAATCAAAATGTTAGAGGGAGATTAGTAAATGGATTTAATGATGAGTTCTGACTTTGCGGTGAGTTGTACACTCATTAACAAGTCTGGGTATCACCCTAATGAGATGCTCGATATCGTGCTGAGATACTGCTTCTAAACTTCTCTTACCGCATACCGCCTTTGGGGCTTGTTGAGATTGGGTCCAATTTTGCCATATTTCATACATCGTGTCCTTGACGTTTTCAAGGATTCAAATCTCGCCAGATATCTCCTGAGGGATTGATCTTATTTGAACGCTGAAAATTTGGAAATGGCAAAAATTGCTACTGGTTGAATTACAGCGTTTTTATGAGTGATTGTAACGAAATCTTGAGTTATTGAATAATGAGAAAAAAATTTATATGGAAAAGCTTTCGATATTCTTAGTTGATTCATTTTGGCATGTTTTGATTCGAATCCTTGAAGATTCCCATCCAGGATCTGAATGGTGATGGCTCTTCGCCTTACGTTGGTATTTATGAAAAATAAGGAAAACGTGAAGAGAAGTGTCACTCAAAACTTTTCCTGCCCAAATCAGGGGAATATAAATGAAAACGAACTCTGCGAAAATTACAATTTCAACGTGACCTTTCGAGTTTCCTAAACGAGCAGAAAACTGTGTTGTGCTCACCATTAATTTGTTGAAAATACTCAGAAGTTGAACGACGTCTAGGACGTGGTAATGGTGGAACATGCAGAACGATATGAGGCGACAATTACTGCTCGCTGCTTGACGTCCTTTGCTCCGACTTGATTTTCCTTTGAAGCTGAGGCAAATATGAAACTTCAATGAATTCGTTATGTGTTTCGAAACTTCATCGATACCTCCTGGTATTTCGACATGGGAGTATCCATATAGAGTGTTCGATGAAAGCCCTCAATTCCACCGATCAAAATAGTGGAATATTATTGGAGAACTATTTCGGGAATTATCAAATTTGTCCAACTCCTTCAAAACCAAATATCGTTTTCACCTCGAACAATGAATCCATTCGCATCACAATTTATCATAAAATCTAAGGAAAATATGCAACTGTACCTACCTAATATAATAATGTCCCATCAAGTCATACATATCGTACACATAAACCCCTCTGTGCCAAATATCTCCATTTACAGAGTGGAAAAATTGCATGTACCAATAGTTTCATGTCAATCTACTGGTTACATGGGTAAATTTGATATCTAATAGCTGTATCACTCGAAATCGATAAATTTAGTAAAAACGTTCCGACTTTTTCAACAGAAAAGTCTCATTCTGATTCGATGAAAGGGTTTCACAGGTTCGCACCCTAGTTTTCAACAGTGGAATAAATAGACTCTGAAACATGCGATGGCACTATAATTTCACCCGAGGTCTTATGAAACTGTTATGTATTTCAGGGAAAAATTCACGGCTTCAGCTCGTGTATGCAAAAATGAGAAAATATACCGGCTCTATTTAATGGAAATATTTTCAGGAACCTAAGTGGAATCCTTCGTTGCATCCCATGACCTCCACTGAATTATTGTGCAGAATAAAACAATATAAAAAATTATATTTTACTTATTCCCATATTATATATAAACTACAACATTATCATAGAATTTCGAACAGAAATCAACTACTTCAAGCTTTTTTTGCTTCGTATGAAGTGATCCAGAACAGATGTGAGAACAAACTTCGAGTACTCAAGGGTATAAGAGATTAAAGTTCCTATTCCTTATTCAGCATAGAAGCTGAGACGTGGGGTGTGAAATAAAATGATATAAATTACTGAGATTAGTGTATGGTTTCTAATTTCCCAGCTCATTTGAATGAATGGAGTTCGAATTCAAGAGCAGGGTCGAACTGCTCTTACAGATGTTGAATGGACCAATAAAATTTATGCTGTTTCTGGAAGGATATTCTGAGGAATGGAACAGGTTGCTCACTGGAGAAATTGATGAACTTGAATTAATTCGTTCAGTCAATGGAATTCATCCGATTACAATTCAGAAAAAATGAAAAATCAGCAAAGCTTAAAGAGTTCTGACTTTCCCCACAATGACTCTTAATCCTCCATGAATTTTTACCCAACGGGGTTTTAACGAGAGCTCGTGACGCAGCGACTCGCAAAACAATTTAAAATTTCCCGATAAAAACATCTCTCACTTGAACCTCCCCCATGTTAACATTTGAAAACTATATTTTCCGATCAATATAATGTTTTTCAAAACTCAAAAACGATGAATTTTGACGTTTTTACGTATTAAATAAAATACGCTTTAATCCTTGAACAAAAGCTTGCCCCCCTGCCTTCAAATTTGTCATAATCCTTAGATCGAAAATTTGAACAAGTATTTAAAACCTTTGGAACCGGAGTTCTGAGTAATATATTGACTGACATTTTATTTATTTAGTTGACTTCCAGAATGTTTCACGCGAAAAATATGAGAGAATGTTAATTCTGGTATGAAAATCTAGAGGAAAAGTAGAATATAAGAGGACAGTATGGTCTTAAAATATTGCAAAGAGCGGAAAATGTATTAAAATGTGCTCCAATAGTTCGGGAAATAAATAAATTCATAAACATCTGCATTCGGCGACATCGAATATGACTAAATAGGGATCACAGATTCATGCACTCCTGTCAGTGGATTTCCGAATATTGTTCAGATTTCTGTGATCATGAATTTTATTATGACAGATCTAAATTCTTTTTGAATTGCATTTCGGAAATACAAAATTTGAAGAAAAAGACCTATGACTTTATCACCGAAAGTAGTTTGAGAAACGGGGTTTTGGAATTTGTTTTTTGCACTTCGCAACATATTCAACTGCAAATTGTGGCATATATATTCCGAGTTGCAATTTTGATTGCAAATATACATGGTAATCTTTTCTGTAGAACAGTGCCTCCTTTTTTCTCCAGAAGTTTTTGTTGGTCGGCCAAAGGTAATTTGAAAGATTATAAACAGAAACTTTGATCCAGTATACTCAAATTTTTGGTGTCATATAGTTTTTTATTATCTGTTACCTATTTCGAAAAAAAATTTTTCTCTCGAAACGCTCAGAAAAATCCAAGTTATCATAAGGATGTATTTAGTAGGCTTTGGTGAAAGAATTTATCATTGGTGGTTCTGCTCATTTTCAAGTAGGTAAAGTAAAACTTGAATTGGAATATATCTACCAAATTTCAGTTGAAGTGGATATGTTATGAGGAAAAACCTTTCTCAGAAAATAGGCTAGGATCAGGCAGTTTTTTGCTCCCTCTCCATATTTTGCTCGATTTTTCTGTTTAATTTGATGTCCACAGCATCTGTCGCAGCTTCGAAAACCTCTAGAATCGTATACAATTTGGTGAAGCACCAGGTCAAGCTCATCGTAATACTAATCCGCTTAGATGTCGGTCATCGGTTTCTACCGATCTGGAACATTGAATGGTTTCGATCCAGATAACAGATTTTAAATGGATAAATATTTGGAATTTATCTGCTATTAGATTTTTCTTGTTTAGGACGCAACAGAAAGTTATTCGTTTCTAGAAATATTTCACAAGAGTTGATCTTGTGTAAGGTGAGATGGAATCAGTAAAACCTTATGCTAATATCTGATCAATATAGAATTAGAGGAAATTTACATCCTCCCGAAAAAAAATAGGTTTTTTTTCAAATCATGCTCACTTATATTTGGTGAAATATTCTTTCGTAATTAATGTATGTGCAGTAGCCGAATGATTATGACGAGATATTGAAGACCCTTATTTATGGATCCTCAATTCTATCTCGTAATACTTATAGCATAAATATTGATATTATGTGCGTAACGTATTCGTCCGGTCCATGTGGTCATCATAAAATTGATGTGTATCAGATTGGAAAGATATAAAAATATGTTAGCGTCGAATCTGTTTTCGAACAAAATCGACAACCTCATATCGCACATGGATGCCCAATAACTTTGAGGTTATTGATTTATGGAAATAGGCTGGAACAGGTAAGAATGTTCTGAAGAAGAGGATATTTTCATACATATAAATCAAAAAATCGTTCTACCCTTTCGCCTCCGTGATGTTGTATTCGAATGGAATTTTCCTTCATTTACATATAATGGAAGCGCTTTAGCATAAGCATATTAAGCGAGGTTTGAGGCAAATTGTTAGATTCCAGATCCCACAACAATTTCTCATTTTGAATGCTCTGGTTGAGTTTTATGGAATGCCTTAGTCAAGAAGTCTCATAAAAACGGGCCCTGTTCAACTACGCCTTGGAATGCTCGAGAAAGATTATATAAAAAAACTCTCAACACAATTTATTCGTTCATTTTGTGGCTGAATTTGCCTCTCTTGATTAACTGGAATAACAGCGATACCCTCAAAAGGACAATTTTTCTTTTTTCAGTTTGATTAAAATTTGAAGTTTTTGAATTTTAGTCTCAGATCTATTATTCAGGACTGAAATATTTAGAAAGAGTTTCGATCAGCAAAACATAAAGATTTCTGATTTCCCCCACAATGCTTCTTGATCCCCCATGAATTTTTACCCAACGTGGGTTTCAATGATGACTGGTGACGCAACGACTCGCGAAAATTTCCGAAACCCCCGATAAAAACATATCCTACTTGAATCTCACACATGTAAATATTTGAAAAATATATTTTCCGATCCATTTAATATTTTTCAAAACTCGAAAGCGATGAATTTTGACATTTTTACGTATTTAACAAAATACGCTTTGATCTTTGAACAAAAGCTTTTCCCCCCTGCCTTCAAATTTGTCATAAACTTTAGATCGAGAATTTGAAAGAATATTTAAAACTTTTGGAACTGGAGTACTGAGTAATATATAGACTGTCATTTATTCATTTAATTGACTTCCAGGATGTTTCACGCGAAAAAAATGAGAGAATGTTAATTCTGATATAAAATCTAGAGGAAAAGTGGAAAATAAGAGGAGACTATGGCCTTATAATATTGCAATGAGTGAAAAATTAGTTCGAATATGTCTGAATAGTTCGAGAAGTAAATGAATTCATAAACATCTGCATTTGGCGAACATCGAATATACATAAATAGAAATCACAGATTCATATGCTCCTGTCAGTGGATTTCCGAATATTGTTCAGATTTCTGTGATCATGAATTATATTATCTTTTTAGGTGGAAAAACTTATTGAACCCGGGAAAACCGTAGGTATGGAAATGGAGTCATTTAAACCTAGAGAGTGAAATCTTCAATTCAACAGCACCTGCGCCGTTGAATTGAAGATTTTCCCCTGCAACAGTAACTTCAAATTAGAAGAGTTTGAAGCAAATTGTTAGAATCCAGGTCTTCCATCCCACAAGAATTTCTCATTCTGAACGTTCTGGTTTAATGGAATGCCTTATTCAAGAAGTCCCATAAAAACAGGCCCTACTCAACTACGCCTTGAAATGCTCGAGAAAGATAATATGAAAAAACTTTCAAAACAATTTATTCGTTCAATTTGTGGCTGAATTCGTTGCGGCAGGTGTTCTTGGTTTCAGAGCAATAAAAATCAATTGAACAACGTTTATAAAGTTTAAGACTTAATTAAAAATCAGAGTGCAATTAGGTAACTACTTCTTGCGATGGATTTTGGAAATGTTTGAAAAATGTTGCTACCTTTTGGTGTATAAATCAACTACACAAATCGAGAGGATTTGTTTTTGAACAAGGCTGCTTTTTTATTTCATAACTCGAAAAATTTCCAAAGAAAAGGTAGGAAAATAGTAATGAATTTTCAACATCATGTAATGTGAAACTTTTTATTTCGTTTGAATTCAATGAACACATGCAATAATTCAAAAATCGCTGAAAAGGCGATTCAGAACTACGCAATCACATGGGTACTCCTGAGTACAAATCTCTTGGAGAGTGTCGCAAATCATGCTTTATTTTCCGACGGTGGCACATGATGAGTGATTGCTCCACTTTCCGCATCATACTGCTCATGTCACGCAACTTATTCGAAAATCTGCATCAGATAACGACTTCAAACAACTGGAAACTTTGGAAAATAAGATTCTCAATCAATATCGAGAGAGGAAAAACAATTTTTGATTGGGTTGAGAGAAATAAGTCAAGTTCTGATTGACCGATAATTGCCCATCATGCGTTGAGGAGTTGGCGCGAGATTTGTATCAAGTTTAAACATGTGCACGGCGGAAGTTCAATTAAGTACCTGTCTTAGCGCAGTGGCCATCAACAATTCCCTTCCCAGAAGGGGACATCGTCTGCTTGCAGTCATCTTCTCCAGTGGTAGACATGGCAATAGCTCGTCGACATGCACCAGTTAGGAAAGTTGACGTACTGCTGCCAGCACGAGGTGCACTATTGCCTTATCACGCCGTCTCCGCCGTTAAACTGAGAGCTCATCTCGAGCGCAGCATCCCGCCTCCCTGTCCCGGATTCTCACCCCTGGCTCCTTCTGCCCTAGGACAATTCGCACGCGCGTCAACCCAGCTACACGCTCTGCTCTGCTCCACTTCTCTGTACAGCCACCGCCTGCCGATGCCTCTATGCAGATGCCATAACGGCTCTTTTTCCATGTCAGTCGTCGAAATACAGCCTTTTGGAGTGATTGGAGGTGTACCCCTACTGTCCTCCAATAGCAACAGTTTCGAACGCGGACTAGATCACTTTCTCCCTTCATCTGGCTAGTTCGGATGCAGTTTGCCCTTTCATCAAATGCACCTGGGAGGTGAATAGTATCCACACGAAGCCAACAGAGGGGCTATTTTAGGGGCCCCCTTTGGTTACTGGTATGACATACCAATTCGTTATACGAAAGGTGTAAATTGAAGAACCGTATCAGAACATTTTCCAAGGGTTTACAATGACGAACTGATAATAACATCACCATTTGGTCCCATATAATGATTCCATTTCGATATCCACCGAGTCTGGAATCACTGTCAAGTTGTCTTAATAACTTTGAGTCTATCATAACATAACCATGCTCTAAAATCTAGACCTTTAACATCAATACACCACCATGTAAGAAGAAGGGGCAAAAAGCAGGATCATCCTTCAGATCTGGAATCTGACTTGCCTTTCAACAGATTAGAGGCTAAAGTGCATTCATTACTTTGAGCTCCAAACAATGCTTAAGAGCCTTCATACAAGAAGACATCACCTGTCCATTTATGAGAAAACACCCAGTTCAATATTCTTAATCAGATCTGGAAATACTGTTGAGTCCCAAATAATGGTGGGTTGAATTGGTACTACACCATTTCCAATTGTAATTCAGAAATTGTCAATTGACATTCAGAAAACATCACTTTTATTTAAGATTAGTTAATTGTATATTAGAAAACATCAAATGTAATTCAGATAACACACCCGATTGAATTTGAGATATGGCCAATTATATTTCAGAAATGGCAATTTGCAATTAATTTCATACGCACATTGATACCAGATTGCATTTCAGAAAATGTCAATTGTTGGTGATTCAGAAATAAAACAATGATAATAAATGAACTTTAATTTTCACGTGAAAAATTTAATCTTTAACACTAAACTGGAAAAATTTGAAGCCATACAGGCATGTCTGCCATCTTAGCTCAGTCAATAATATTTTCCAGGTATGTTAGTCTTTTTTCAATAACGCCTGGTGACACACTGGAATTCTGAGGTTTGTTTTTACTGAAGTTCTTATTTTCGACCATAAAATTTCAATTGGATTGAGCATGGGAGAATAAGGGCTCATCCGCAGCAGTACTCTGCTACTCTCTGGGCTATTTTAGGGGCCCCCTTTGGTTACTGGTATGACATACCAATTCGTTATACGAAAGGTGTAAATTCAAGAACCGTATCAGCACATTTTCCAAGGGTTTACAATGACGAACTGATAATAACATCACCATTTGGTCCCATATAATGATTCCATTTCGATATCCACCAAGTCTGGAATCACTGTCAAGTTGTCTTAATAACTTTGAGTCTATCATAACATAACCATGCTCTAGAATCTAGACCTTTAACATCAATACACCACCATGTAAGAAGAAGGGGCAAAAACCAGGATCATCCTTCAGATCTGGAATCTGACTTGCCTTTCAACAGATTAGAGGCTAAAGTGCATTCATTACTTTGAGCTCCAAACAATGATTTAGAGCCTTCATATAAACACTGCTCCATACAAGAAGACATCACCTGTCCATTTATGAGAAAACACCCAGTTCAATATTCTCAATCAGATCTGGAAATACTGTTGAGTCTCAAATAATGGTAGGTTGAATTGGTACTAGTAGACGGTCTATATGGAATCTTAGTTAAGAAGCTTGTTCTGGCATTTAAGAAACTCTTCGTCTTAATGTTTTAACTAGCAGAGATACTGTATCTTATCCTCTTGCTTTGGAATCATTGTTAACATTGAGTATCTTGAGTTCCCAAGAGTAAAGGGACGTCCTAGATTCTTCAGGTGGATAGAAAAGTTGTAAATACCAATACTACATACAAATACAATCAAGTCATTCTTCAGCTCTGGATTAACCCTGAAGTACCTTCATTTCTTTGAGTTTCAAACAACACAATCATGCAATAGAAACTAAAATTTGCTATATTCGTTACGGTATATTCCAAATTTGTATCTGTTACATGTTCGCAGAGTTAAGGCAAATAGCATACAAGAAATTATGATTATTTCACATTGAAAAGAATGGATGGGTGGAAAAATACTCCGCTGCGATCAATAATAAATTATTTTTATTTCGGAGTCGACTTCAATTTAATCATATTCAGCTCTGGAATTGTTTGTCTTGATTACTTCGTGTCTCAAGCAACACAATCATGCATTAGACCCTTTATGTCGATAGAAAAGTCATAAAAATCGGGTCGTGCTATATTGGATTCGTACATTCAGGATCTGTATGGCAACTTTATTTCTGTCCCTTATCTCCAGAAAGAAATGGGATATCGACTTGAAAATCCCGCATCATGGGCGAATCCCCAGATTCAAGAGTATAAAAAAATTTCCAATGTATTGAAAGGGGTTGATTCATTAAGGACGAACCCAAGGTGACTGGTGAAGGGGAATCTGAGTCTGAATTGGTGCAAGAATTCACGTAGGATAATTTAAAAAAAAATTTATTTCGATGTATTCTTACATTTTTCAACTGTCAGAAATTCAAATACAAATTTGTTTTCAAATCAAGGGCATCAAGGCCTTGGGAACTATTCGAAACCGACGCATTCGCCAATTCGTAACATTTCTTGAAAACGGTAAGAATATCTGACACAATCATTTCAAATGAAAAATCGACTGATTTTTCAACTGACGTACCTTCACTTTGGAGAATCCTTATAATCTCTAACCTACTATGTTTGTCCAAAGTAAACGTTCGGGATATTCTTTCATACTGTGATTATCGTGGTGAGAAAAACCTTAAGAAATTTAATCAACATATTAGTTTATTGTCAGGAGACATAATTGGTTTCATGCTTGAGCGGATTAAGGTAAACCTCAGTTGTTGACATAAATTACTTACAGTCGCTTCCAAGACAAACCACGTTGTGACCTCCCTCGGAAAAATAAAAAAACGATAGCTTAATCTATGCATTAATTCCATTTTTATGTATCAAGGGTTTTTCTTGCAACAATACAGAACTGCAATCGATGTTTAACTTATCAGTTCTGGATCTCATATTTCCTCGTTGAGAACTATTATTATTCAGGAAAGCCCCTCGTAGAGTGGAAGAAAATCAATAAAACATGTCACAGGAATTAAATTGAATAGAAAAAAACGATTCTGCTCGAACAATGAGCATCGAAGAAAAAACTTCCAATGAACTTTAATCTTTCAATCGATTACATGTGTAGAGTCTTGGTCGATATTCCATTGCATCCATAAGTAATAAGTAATCCTCTCACCGACAATGAGAAGCAAGTTCAACAATGAAATCCAGTTCGATTTACATGAGTATGAAAGCTTGAGAAGTTTTACAAAAACTGAATAGAAAAGGTAAGTATTCTGGTATTGACACAAAATATTCACAATAAGTCCAAACGATAATAATGACGATTTCAAATGCTTTTTTCAGTCTCTTTGATACACTTGCATCCTCTAACCTGAATTCAGAAAAGATCAAGTGAAAAATGACTAATTAGTTGGTGCAGATGAAAGCTGTAGCATTTTCTCTTAACATCAGGGTGCAACATGCCACATACCTTCTGTAACGAGATACTCATTTCAAGAAAAATTGCAAGAATCGTTTATCTCACGTTTCCGTCACCAGAAGCCACAAAGACCTTGTGATTTAATTCGATTAGCCTTTCTGAACGTTCAATTGAAGCTTTATCCAACAGAATCCGACACCTTCTATTAGAGGGCAACATTTGCAACAGCAGAGATCAAATACCAACCATAAATAACAGCAGGGTCTTGTTAAAATCATAGGTAGATTACAATTTTCCAATTAATTCGAAAATTTTTCAACACAATGGTTGAAATGTCGTTTATTTTTCAGATTCTGAAGAGGTCACTATGATACTATAATAATAAAAACTGTACTTTCTGGGTCATTGTGACTTAATTTTTTTGTTATATAGCGATCGTCAGAATAATTGAAACTTATATTATCATCAGCAATTTTTTTTTAATTGAACTGGGGGAATAAACATTAATCGATAATTTCGGTACCGATATGATAATGTTTTTCTGGAATCGAAGGACAATAACCTCATTATTTTTACATCATAATCGATCTGGATGGTCAATAATGCCTGGAAGAAAAAAAATTTCATTTCATTTTCCGTCCTTCGGCCGATGTCATGTGTGAAGTCGAAGTTAATATGCCGTTTCGTTCAGAAGTAATAATCCTCTTACGGGCAAACAGACCAACGACAAGCGCCAATAAGAGGGTTCCTCGAGTACCGGAGCGTAAAAAGTTTCGCAACGATATGGAAGGCAATAATTCATATTTACACGAAAAATTCGCAAAAAGCCCAGACAATAATAACAACAAATCCTTTGAGGATATTCTTGTGGAATTTACGTCTCCTATTTGCATTTTTGAAGTTCCTTCTGATAATCCACGTTTCCAAGGGATCTGGAAGCTTTCCATTTCAACGGACGAGCATGATAAAAAAGATTATTTTCTCGAGAGAAACCCCGACATAGGATTTGAGGAATCTTGTTTGTTACACGTTTTGTCACTCAGAATCTTCTTGCTGGCGTGAAGTTTGTTCACGCTACAAGTGAGAAAAGGACATCCCTTTCTGTGACGTTGCCCTGTCCAATAACAATTTTAGACGAGGTGGAATTGATATTAGTTCTCGAATTATGAACCCTCGGAAAACTTTAGAATTTGCACCAGGTCATTCCTTGCAAACTGAATGAACTTATTCGAGGAATCCTTTGTAGAATTTTCATGAACAGATAAATCGAGCCGAAAATTCCTGTTGTGATTATCTCAAACCACAATTGACCTAAATTTTTCTACCAAAGCTTCTTCGATATTCTGTAATTCAATTTACCGAACTTGAACCTCTCCCAAGTTAATATTTGAAAAATATATATCCCGATCAATAGCTACACTGTTTTTCGAAACTCGAGAACGATTAATTTTGACGTTTCTACGTAAATAATAAAATAAGCTATAATCTTTGAAAAAAACCTTGCCCTCCCTCCTTCCAATTTGTCATAATCCATCGTTCAAAAATTTCAACGAGAATTTAAAACCTTTGGAACTGGAGTTCTGAGTAATATATTGACTGGCATTTCATTCATTTAATTGACTTCCAGAATGTTTCACGCGGAAAAAATGAGAGAATGTTGATTCTGGTATAAAAATTAAGAGGATGAGTAGAAAATGAGAGGACAGTATGGTCTTAAAATATCGCAAAGAATGGAAAATGAGTTAAAATAATGTCCAATACTTCGGGAAATAAATAAGTTCATAGCCATCTGCTGATCTAATGCATATAGCGAACATAGAATTAGGGATCAAAGATTCAGTTACTCCTGTCAAGGGATTTCCGAATATTGTTCAGATTTCTGTGATCATGAATTATATCATCTTCTATAGATCAAAATTGTTTTTGACAGGCATTTCTTAAATACAAAATTATGAGTTTCCAACAGATTTATTGTGAGATTCCTCGTATAATTTTGAAGAAATATATAAATATAGTACCGCAAGTAGTTTGAGAAGAAACTGAACATTGGGATAAATATTCTATTGAACATTTATTTCTGGATCAAAGTTAAACAGATAGAACGAGGCGAAAATTCCTGTAGTGATTATCTCGATAGTACGTATTAAAACCATAATTGACCAAATTTTTTTTTACCAATGCTTCGATATTCTGAAATTCAATTTAATACTTGTTGAAATGAGTTTCGGTTTTTTCGAACAAATCTATTATTTGTATATATTATAAATGTATCTAAATGATATTTCATTAATGAAGGTTTCAATTTTCACAGATTATTCCAAGAGGAAAGGAAAAATCATCATGAACATGGCAATTTGTTTCATTATTGACCTGCCGACCGATTTCCAATTATCAGGACAACAGGAAGCTTTTTGTAGCTGAAGTTTCAGAACAAGCAATTCCAATTCCAATAGAGGCCCAAACCTGATTATCATATGTATGAAATAGGTAATTTGAACTCCCATATTAGTTGAAAAATTCATGCTTACTATTCATGATGTGTTGCAAGGATTTTAATGAACAAAATTTGTTGTTCGGGAAACAGAGGTGCGTTCGAAATTGACATTGTGAAATTATTCGGATGAAACAAGGACGTGAAAACCCGAATCAAGTTCAAGTTCATCACCAGGGGTGACGAGTTTAATTGGATTCATCATATTCACGTAGAATCCGTATCTGATCTACCAATTTTTTTATCATACCATAGTTTTCGTTTCTAACCAGAGAACAGCTCATTGTTCACAAAATTCGTCATTAAATGAATTCATTTCCCTGAAAGTAGAGAGCAAATGCAACATAGGAAATTTCCATCTAATGTATGAATTAATCTTCTTGAGGAAAACTAACGAAACAATTAATTGCATCCAACCTAGAAACGGTCCAGATCTGTAGGTAATTGCTTCTCGTACATACATTGGTCAAATTGACGTCTTAATCCAAGGGAAGTGATACAGATTTTGCTAGTTGTCACAGGGACATTTCATTACTTGGCTACATCTCTTTTTCCTCAAATTAAATAATTCAGCATTGCAGATTCAACTAAAATTTAGGGCAGTAGTTGGAATTGGTCTCAATTCTACAAAATCCTCATTATAAATTCAATAATAGCAGTATACCACCGAAGTTAAGCCGACATTATAACGAACAACAAATTAGTTGGATGGGAAGTTATGTTCTTCGATAGTATTCCGCATTATTGAACTGATGAATTATTTGCAGCTGCCTGATAGTGATAAAACAATTATTCCAATTTCTCTCAAATCTAATGAAAGACAAATCGATGTCATGATGTCAGAAAATTGAACACAAGGGAATAAAGCATTGCCAGGGACTTTTTTATCTGGGTTATCAATAATGCCGCAATAAAATCACGTGCAATCGAATCGTTTGTAACGCTGTTACATTGAATGATTTGGGATTTGAATCTCTGAGATGACATGAACTGCAATAATTGACTGAACTGACTTGACATGGTAGTATCTTAAAATGCTGCAGATTTCACTGCAAGATAAATTGCTCGGGAATATGCATATGTATCGATAATTCGAACATTTGGTGTTTTTCAAATCTACGTCAGTGAGAAGTTCAATATTCCGAATAAACAGGTTCGGAGAAGTTTCCAACGAATGCATAACAGTAATTTTTAATCTCACAGTCCCTAATTCATTTAAATGAAATCGATAAAATATTCAGATTCAATTAGGAATTTTCATTTGAGTCAATTGATATTTTAAAATTGATCATCAGGATTCCATTGGGATTTGAATAATAATAAGTATTGTGTTATAGCTGGAATTAACTTTTTAATTTCATCACGAGAACGCTGAAAGCTTTTTCGGGGCAATGTGATATTTATCAATGATTCAATTATACATCGTACAAACGGATACATATTATGAAGCGTGCATGATATTAGGATCTATAAATAGAGGCGAAGGCATTATTGATAACAAGCCAGACATGGTTCCCATTAAAATTCCTGATCGCAAAACCCATATTGGCCCATGCCATTCAATAGGTATAATAATACACTCAAAGAATTCTAATATTGCAATCAAGTTCCTGCAACACCTTCGCAGATAACCTACATTTACCGAAGTCGATTATTCGATAGATAAGAATGTTTACAAAACATTGTACACTGTTTGAGAAGAAACATGAAGGGCAAATATTCTACTGTTATAAACTTTCTTTCATTCTACAAATGGTGACTCAAAATTCAGGACAGCACCGGGCCAATACGTAGCTTAATCCGGTCCTGCCTGTTGTCCACAATATTGCACGGTTTCGCAGAAATTATTCGCTGCCAGTCACAATTTCCAATGATGAGAAGCTAGATTAGTGTCCAAAAATCAGAGCAGTACTCACTGATTTATCGAAATATATCGTAACCATAATTTTCAAGCCACATTACAACCTGAGGGAAAGTATTTCAAACACTAATTTTTTTTTGACGAGTTTGAGTTTTGAATTTATTATTGTGAAAGCATTTTCGGCGGAAAACTCGATACACATAATTTCACTGATAAGGCTTCAGAAAACATTTTCCTCTTTTCAAAACGTTTTTGGACTATGAAGGACCTAATAGTGAAAACAAAAGTCAATTTATGAAATGCGTGTTTTGTCCCAAGCATAATTAATCAATTTTTCATTCGTTATTCAGACGTATGAATGATTTTCAAGGAAGCATAATTCATACATCAAAACATCGACAGAAAATGTTTACATTCAATATCATATTTTCATTCAAGTAAATTTATCTGAAACCGAAATAGTACGTATGACGTAAGTGGATTTCATGAATTCCAGAATGTGTAAACTGAATTTTCAGATATTAATTATGAATTCAATCACAACACTATCACAAGGAAGGAAGTGGGAAATTTTGCGAATCGGAATTACTGGATAATTATTGTCATATCTTTTTTATAGGCGTCGCATATTAAATCCGAACTTTGGTTTCTCGATTTCGTTTTCATGAAACTGGAATGAATCTAATACCGAAAAGATAAATTTTTAACCCCAGAACGCGATTTCTATTATTGAAGGAGAGTGCTATTCCCAACAAAACTTCTTCTCTCGAAAAATGAACTAACTAATTTATCATTTACTCTTGTACTGAATTGATTTTTTATTATTAAAGACGTCTTGATGTATCCACTTTGACTTTCTGATAAAACCTGACAATTTCGTCTAGTGAGTGAGAATTTTATGAAAATAAGGACGTCAATTTCCGAGATATAAACGGTGTGTTTTATAGTTCCTCAGATTTTTAGTCCCTAATTTTTTTTAATATGAATCTTCAATTCGTAACTCAGTACTTGATACTTTATTCGAAATATTAAAACAGAAATTACACCATATGCAAAATGATATTATGTGCATGGTATCCTAAAATTCTCTTACATACATCTGAAAAATTGTTTGAGATAATATAAAAATGAGAGATTTTCAATAACTACATACAACAGGTGCAGACTATAGGTGTAGAATTTCCCCTCAACGAAAGAACTTGTTGAATGAAATTTAACCTTTCAATCTCGAGGGACTAATCAGTGAATTGCTTGCTAGAATTTAATTTCTAATTGCTGAATATCCAAAAGATGGAAGAGCCTTCAGGACAAGAGTGAGGAAAATTCAACCGTCGTCTTATGTCAAAAGCCCCACTTCATCATAATGAAGGGATATAGCACGTTCGTGAAAATGCTTTATTTCGACCCCTGTATATATTGTGACAGTCCACCCCTTCTATCAACTGGGGAACTGTGGAAGATGACGTGACTTGGTATCTACAATCTGAACTGAATTATGCGAATGAATTGAAAACCGGTTTGAGTGAAGGTAATAGGTACCATAAAAATTTGCAATATCGCAGATTTCTGATAAGAATAATTCAGAATCGATCGAATTTTATTGTCCATTCTCCTATTTTGCCAGTGAATATATAAAATATACATCCCAACCTGCCTAAGTTGACCCTGAACTACATCGCTTCAGTCGATAAAATGCGGTTTTAATGGTTTTATAGATTCATTGGTCGAGCAGCTTGAAGCACCTTTGCACCTCACAACAAAAAACTTTCGAAATCACAAACATTTTTCATTTCATACAACTGTGTTAGGTGAAAATCAACAAAAACTCCTACAACTTCAGTTCAACATCTCTAAAAGCAGAACAAACTATTTACAAAATTTTGACCAACCTTCAGCAATAGTCCCCAAAGTAAGTGATGGTAGTAACTTTTCTCTAGCAGCATCGTCCTCTAACAAAACGCCAGAATCGCTATAATTACCGTAAATATTGTTTTTGTCCTGCGATTTCGTTATTTTGAATCGCTCAGGCATTTTTTTCCGGGAAAATTCAATTTGTTACTTGTGATTTTTTTTAAAATCTTTTTATGACGACATCGGATTTTGAATTTCAAATCGAAAATTGGTCGAACGGATACCAACTTAATAAAAGACCAAACTGTAAAAATGTCAACAGTTTGCAGTTCTGTCGCGCACACTTCTAAGCTACGAGATGTCGTTCTATCGTTGTGTTTCTCGACCGAGTAGAAAGGTGGCGATATTGACGAAACATTATTTAATCGATACACATCCTGCCCTCTATGTGTAAGGAGGCTCGCTTTTTCTCCACGTTAAAAAAGGGATGCATGCTCCGCAAGTATTATACAACCACAAGGGATGGGGCATTCAATCATAGCTTCCCTCCCACCTTTTTGCTACCCTCGTATGACATACAAAAAAAATTCATTCACATCCAGGCAGTTCCTGGAATATTGGAATCTCCATGTATTCGAAGACCAAACCCAATCTACCCCTATTCACTTTTCTTCCAGTTGTATATCTGCAAATTGAAGTTGAAAACCAGGAAAAAAATCAATGCTTCAATGTAGATCCTTTTTGTTAGATGTATGATTCAGATCAGCATAAAAACATCGATCAGAGTACCTAGCAATCCTCATCAGATTGTTGTTTTGAAAGAACCTCCAGAATTCATTATTATTATCCACGTATTTTCCCTTTATGTTCAAGTCGCTTTTCACAACTTTATGTTATAGCTCAACAAGAAAACCTCTTCGGAAAAAACAAAGTCCGTCACTGGATTGCTATGGAAAAAGTGTCTCTATAATGTTTTCATTTCAACATCCTAGCACAAACAGAAACGGAAATAATGACGAAAGTTCAAATCGCCCAATTTTCAATTTTGGCAGGAATGCAGTTGATGGCATTATAAGTTTCTCTAAATAATGTGTCATTCATCAGGTTCAGGTATCACCATTTCTGCCCACCCTGTACATTGCTCACAGCTCTAAAGTAACATTGTTGAATGCATCAAAAATCCACTGGAAATACCAAAATTATACAAATAGGAGATAACTGCTAGTATTTTTGAAAGGGATTCTACAGTTGATTCAGATTTGAAAGGAAATAACTGTATGGTTATGAATTCAGATTAACCTTTGTGCTTATCATGGTTTTTTAAGTCTTCGGAAGGAAGATAAGCTAGCGAAGTCAACATGATCTCCAAAGCATGATTGTTCAACAAGAACGATGTTTCCTGCGATTATTTTGGATTATGAAAATTCTATAAAAAAGTGAAACCTCCTTTGAACTCATTTTTATATTCTTCTGACGGATATATGACCGTATGAATGTGGTACAAGAATTTCAAGGTGACAATGAATTCTTTGAAAAAAAATATATGAAACTTTCTGGAAGTTCTTAAGAAGACTATATTATGTCTCTGATCAAATCTCAGCATTCAATTCTCCAAATGTCCTGTGTTTTCTAATGCATACAAATGTTTTGTGGGAGTTCTCAGAGCCAGTTTTAAAAGAATTAATTTTTTACGTGAAGAAGAAACTGTAGTGGTAATGGATGGTACGAGGATGCTTAACATTTCCTGGTCTAAAACCGCAAGAAATTACATCCTGCAATCTCTCCTCTTGGTGTTCCTCCGATGCAATTGAAAATGAAAAGTTCTAATGGAGGGGTTGAACGAATACTTGGAATTATGGTCGAAATTCCGAATAAACCGACACCAGAAGATAATCTGCGAATTTCACGTAATTCTGACGTACCACCGGTTTTTCCAGTCGAATATACGGGATAAATGATGATGGGTTTTTGTCCGTGCACGATTCAGTTGTGCTAGGATCCGGCACCTATTCAGAACACAGCAATAAATAGAGTTATGAACATCACGAAGGTTATTTCGCAACAATAATATCAAATTCGGGAAATTAGGTGAACAGACACCAACTGTAACTGTTCATGGCTTGCGGATAAGGTCACAGCAACCATCTATCTGTTTTAGAAGTGACTGTGGAGCAGAAGAACTAGTTCCCATCCTCTACTAGTGAGGTGTTTGCCCAATTCATTCAGTGCTGCTAGGAAATATGCCAAGAATACTATGTGAGTACTTGCATTACATCAAAATGGGTGAAATTTATCGAGATTCCATCCATTGTTCGAGCTCTTCAATTCTGAAATCGGTAATATTGCTTCTTCTTCGACATTCTGATGTTCTTGGTAATTGCCCCCTGGAGATATTACCCCAAATTCCATCAACAAACCGCTGTCAAATTTATTATTTATTAACAAGAAGCTATTGTCTCAGCTCAGCTCATATCAACTTCGTAATTAATTGGTATATTCGTGTCTAGTTCCGAACTTGAGAGAAGTTACTGACATAAATGACACTTCTTTCTGCATTAAAACATTTCAGCTTCTGAGGCTAGAAACGTCTAGTCGATAGCTTGTTTACTATACCGAAATCATTCGTGTGTTATGAGAAAATAAAAAGATATAATGATTTTCGCGATCTTCAACCCGAAGTTCATACATAATAAAGAAACATAATAATGTAAAAAGGGGAAATATCAAAGATTTCTTACAAAAAACTTCATTATTTATACAAAATCCAAACACTCCTTCACTTCGGTATAATTCTCTTTCAAATTAGAATCTGAAAAATGTTTGACATGGAAGTTGCCAAAATAAATTATTGCCCCGCAGAATCTTTTCATCAAATTTCAACAATTGGAAATGATTCCACGAATTCTTTTGTGTACCAGTCTCATTTAAATCACAAGTGCGTTTTTTTTTTCTGCTGGAAAAACCTTTTCTTTCCTCAGGGAAGATGTTTCGTAATGGGAACCCTGCTTGCATTTTTTTTTCATATCCGGATTGCACTTCGCATTACAAGAAATTCTAGGAACTCCCAATTATCAATTCAATAATGGCGGTTTACCGTCAATATCTTGAAATTTAATGAACAAGAAATTGGGGAAATCGAAGTCATGTTTCCCATTTTTATATATCCCATTCTTTGAAACCTGAATATCATAAACATCACTGAAGATGACCTTAATAATAAATGTGATATATTTCCCTGGAAATATCAGAAGCTTTTTACGAAAATTTCAGTACAGAAATCAGTTAATATCCAGATGAAGATTGAGCCGACAAATTGTAAAAAATCCCTGCTCAAAAATCTGTTTGAACTCGGAAAATTTCTCAAGCATTCTTTCGTTTCTCATAATAGGAATGAACTCATTGAAGGTTAAAAGGTTGAAATGAAGGGTACGATTGTACTTTATCAAAAAAAAATTTAACTAAAGCATCTGATAGTGTGTGCGTCATATTACTCAAGATAGCATTCTAGAAAGATGAACCTTAGTACGGAATTATGAACAGGACTTGATTATATTGTATGATAAAACTATTTTTCGAAAAATTTCATTCACTTGCAGGAAACAATTCATTCTGAGGTGAAAACAAGTTATATTTCATGAATAACCATTAGGTATCTGTGAGAATTGCAAAGATGATTATGTAGAAAAAAATGACTAGTCAGAACGAAACGTTCGATCGAAAAGCTGAGACTCGATACAATCGTGGATTGTATTATTTCCTCTAAATTTCCGCTCTGAAACATTCGAAGGTCGAAGTCATTCATTATCTCCTACGATTATTCATTCAGTCTTCAATACAAGTCGTTGTGTGTTGAACAAACATATTATTGAGAATCGCCTGATAGGTTCTGCTTAGGTACATTATCCTCTGATGCTAAACACTCAAGTAAATTATCACCTTCGAACCAAACCAAAAGCTTATTCATGTCAAATAGAACAAAAATTACATCATCCTTCTGAGGTAGACAATGAAGATTGTTATCTTATGCAATGCTAAGTGGAAAGTCATGACAATGTTTTTATCCGGTTTCAATCCTTTGAGGTCATCTTTGAAAAGGTATCGATTGTTAAGATCCAAAAACGAAATACAAATACTGTAAAAAATTTGCTTTAACTCCTAGATCTTCTGATTTCAAATTCCTGTTCAGGTTTTTCTTCATTTCATAAAAAAAATTGTAATCGATTATCGCTGATTTATCGACGACTGAAAACAACAAACTTTGCGACTGTAAATATCAGGAACTTTCCATCTCACTATCTCAAATATGCATCAGTTACTCTCCACCCTGGAATTCTCATGATAAACTACCATTATTTCGCTAAGGAATTTTAAGGATTCTCGAATTCCATCGCCTGGCGATAAGCTACAAGGACTCCAACTTTCGAACGTAGATTCACCAACGGAAATAACATGTTTGCATTTTTTTTCAAGAATTTATACCTCATCAAAATGTTACTATATTTTTCATACCATGATATTACAATGATCTAATATTTAATACAATTAACGATGAAATGAAGAATTCACTGAACTCTCTGACACTAAAGCTGAAAACATTATTAAATCAGGGAAATTGTGGTTTTTTTTAATTGAAACTCTTTAATTTGATTGAATAATACGTTGATCATATTAATTATATGGGGCGATTGGCGACTAAAATGTGTCTAATGACAAAATTTCGTCTAAATCAATAATCGAATTAATCGAAGCTCAACTTTGAACAGATTTCCGAAGAGGTGTATGTTTAACTTCCCTTTGTTTCATTATTTTTGTTCTTCAGTATATGTGTGAACCAAAATTCCTAACGATGTATTTCATTCATAAAACTCATAATTAATATTTTTAATAACGAATTAATCAGCAATTTCGTGACAGAATTTCCATATATTCATTATCTTCACTCATGTTTTATTATTCAAATGTTTCCTTAATTTTATCTGGAAATACTTTGTTTCAGATTTATTCAGTTTTTGTTTTGTATGTATCAAAGCACAAAATGATATCAACATTGGAGATTCCCTGAATAACTTCGCAACAAATTTATTGCAGGTAATTATAATTCGAATAATATAATACTAGACAAGGTAGCCTCGAATTTTTCTGCATACACAAAAAAATTTAGATTATTTAGATAGCTTTTGATATTTCAATTTCAATGTTATCAACGGACAAAATTATGTGAGGATAATATCATTATAGTTCGTTATGTAGTATCACAAAATGAATTTTTTTTTGAATTTACATCACACAATTCAAGATTTGATCAAGATTTCATGAATTGAAATTAATAACTTTGATCTTAAATTTTAATATCTGACACACACTAATTTTAAGTATGATTGATACTAATTTATTCACTGAAAGATTACAAGTGTGTTGAAATTATGAATAGATTTTTCAAATCTTTGATCCAGTATGAATGATAAAAAAATTGTTCCAGTTTCATTTCGAATCAGCGAAACATTCTAAAGCTATGTATCTAAAAAGTCCGCATAATAATTTAATTCCAGGTTACTGCAGATGAAGCTGGCGATGAAATGAATTTAGCCCTATCCCCTTATACAGTATGGTCGCTTCTGAGCATAGTTTCAGAAGGGGCAAGAGGTAACACTTTGAAGGAGTTGGAAAACGTTCTGCACATTCCTAATGACAAGACTGAGTTCAGAAATGAATACAAACAATTACAAGGAGTTTTACAGGTGGAAAAATTCAAACACTTTGGTTTGAGTGTGATTAATCCATATTAATTATTTTCAGAACAAAACAATTGGTGTTACATTAGAACTTTCCAGTGGGATTTTCACAAATAAAAAGCATTCTCTCAAACAAACATTCCAGGACAGAACAAAGGAATATTATGATGTTGATGCGGTACCGGTCGATTTCAAAGATTTGAAGGCATCTTCTGAATTAATCAACAATTATGTCGCTAAAGCAACAAATAACAGAATAGTGGACTTCATATCACAAAGTAAACCAAATCTGCGAAATTAATCTCTTTTTAATTGTGGACAATCAATAACTATTCTAAAAACGATTCTTATCTTTCAGGTGATATCAAAGATGCGGAAATTTTTTTGACGAGTACGCTGTATTTCAAAGGAGATTGGACAAATCCTTTCAACAAGACAGCTACTCAAAAATCACCATTTTTCAATGAAAAGGGGGAGGAAATTGGTGAAGTTGACATGATGTTTTTATCAGGACCTGTCGCTTTCTTGAGATTAGAAGCGTTGAAGGCTCTAGCTGTATTACTTCCATACGGCAATGTAGGTATTTTAAGAAAAACCATCCTAAATTCATATTAATTTTGTTGATTGTACTCAATCTGAATTTTTTAGGGATCCAAAATGTCCATGGTGGTTATTTTACCGCTGAAAGGTTCCAGCATAAAAGAAGTTCTGGAACTTATGCATCAAATGCAGATGAGGACGATCATTGAAAAACTAAAAGAAGCCGAACAACAGTTCATTGATGAAGATGTTAATGTCTTTCTGCCGAAATTTTCCGTGACATCCGATTTAAATATGAACGTAGTTCTTGTCAAGGTAAATTCTTAATGTTTGAATTGGAGGTTCTTATCACCTGGATCTTTTCAGATGGGAATAAAGGAAGTATTCGATTATCAGAAAGCAGATTTATTGGATATGGTGAATCAATATCTTTTCATATCAAGGCTCATTCAGAAGGCGGAAATAGAAGTAGATGAAGAAGGAACTATCGCTTCTGCAGCTTCAGGTACATTTATTATAAAACATATTGTGGATTTATACATAATATATGTATCATTTTCATTCGCAGGTGCTGCTGTTTCGTATAAACAACAAACTCCAAAATTCAACGCAAACCGACCTTTCATATATTCCATCGTAGATATGGAAGCAAAAACTGTTGTTTTCAATGGAGTTTTCAGGAGTCCCAGAAGAACATCAAAATCAAATCAATAAAATTTATTATCGACTTTTTTCATTGCTTTCCTTCCTATACTCTAAATAATATTAGGCTGTTTTTAATCTATTTTATTCTCCATTTTCTGTGATTTTTCTTGTAAATTAGAGAACCTTCTATCACAAATTTTATATTTTGCTGAATTGAAAGCCTTTCCTCATATTTCAGTAGATTTTAGTCAAAATTACCGAAAATGATCTAGGAGTACTACACTTTCCAAATCTAAGCAATCCTATCAGATCACTAATATTCTGTGATCTACCGTATCCCGCCAAAATCAAAATCCTCGCCGGTGTCATGACAGATAATCCTAACCTTAAAATTACAGTTTAATTTTCAAATGTATTGGAAGCTTATCAAACGAACAAATTTGTAACAATTCTTCTAGAAAATATTTTACAGACTTCTGACAGGTATGGTGCGAACAGGTGATCGTTGTGTTCGAGGTAAGTTAGGTTTTGTTAACAAGAAAAAAGATTTTCATTTCGATTTTGAAATATTTCAGTGGGAGGTGGTAAGAGTTCTGGTAAGAAAGGTGGAGGTGGAGGTTCTGGTAGCAGTTCAACTCCAAAGTCAAAGGCATCTTCTAGCAGCCGATCTAACCCCAGCAGTAAGATAATTCTAGACAGTTTGAGTTATATTCGCTCATACTTTTCCATTTTTAGTCGGTGGTAATCCGGTTTGTCCTAGAGAAACTCCAGAGTGGCAAAAACCTATAACTAACTTCTTTCAAAAGAAAGAACCTGTGGAATCTTCCAACAACCCAATCAAACAAGTTCAAAATTTAGAATCTCAAGGAAGTACATCTTCATGTAAAGATAATTTGTCTGTAGATAAAGAAAATGAAACTCTTGCTGAAAAATTAACACAAGAAAGGTTTGCTACTTCTGAATCAAAAACAGTTTTGGATAATGTTAGTAGTATAGTTGAAGACATGCCAAGTTCAAGCTCATCAAATCTAGAAAATAAAAAAATTGAATCTAGTGGGAGCGAAGATAAATGTAAAACCCCTACGTCTGATAGGAAACGTAAGTCATCCATAAATATTTTAACGCCAAAAAGAATACCAAATCATTCATAGACTACAGATTTGTGATCTTCATCAGTATTTGGAAGCAGGCTTCTTGAAAAATGAGCTATGTTCTGTTAATTGACTTTTTGTTACCGTCTATGAAATGATATTTATTGTGTTTTTCCTGAGTACTACTCTCTAATTTATTCCAAATTGGTGACAAAAATTTTAGACAATTTCATCAATATCTTGATGCTTAAATAAAGTCAAATGCAATATTATGTTCTCATTTTGGAGTAAGCTATGGTGTAGTACCAGTTTTCTGATAAAGTTTGGGATCTGACCCGTCATACAATTTAGGTGGCTTATTTTGAATATTTAGGCCGTACAGTGTATCGTTACCCAAAATCCACAACAGTTGTAAATCCATTTCATGGTGGAAATGAGTTATTTCCATTCTTTTGGAGAGAAACCAAACTTCTTGAACTGCAAATATTGAAATGCAAATATAAAGTTTCAATTAAAAAGTCTCTTTCTACATTTTGGTATACTAGGTTTTTTCTACTCATACGCTCAACATCAATTTTGACTTACAACTATTGCCAATTAGGGTAATGATATGTTAATATTGTAGTAGCCTTAATATTCTAGGCTCTGAACTAGTGTTATTTTTAAATCTGAAGAAATAAATGTAATATCAACTTAAATTTGATGTTTGATGGTACAAAAGTAGTTATCAGGAGATGAAATCTATCTTCTGAATAATAGACTTCCCTCAGTAGAATCATATGTTTATCATAATCCACATAAGTACATTCATTACATTTTTCACACTCATTAATGTTTCAATTGTATATAACAATAATTAAGTCATGGAAGAATCAACGTATTTTACAGTAAATAAATAATATCAAAATATAACAGTAATAATAAAATATGAAAATGAATAAAATTATGCCGAATCATCACTACTTGAATATTCGTCCATTGTCAGGAACCAACTTTCCCTATCTGGTTTGGCACTCAAAATCCTGCTGAAATTGAATTCTGTTAGAAAATTGTATGTTTTCATTAACTTGAATGAGAGGATATAAACTCTTATTAATTCAAATGATGTAAAACATTCAGTATTACTGATGAAGTTTTATTGATAACTGAATAGAATTTTACGAAGCACAAAGAATTAATGATCATCATATTTAGACAAGTATTGGAACGAGAATTGTTCTGATTTGAGGTGAATAAAAAATGTTTTACCTGGGCTTTTTAGAGTGAGTGGGCAGTGTGAGAGAAGTCCGATAGTAAGACATTTCTTCCTCCAACTCTAAAGGTCTTCTTTGAAGTGTCATAGTTTCAGGTATCTCCTCCTCACCCTCTCCTATTCCTGCAAATTTGCAGTTCTCACATTCACTCCTGCAAAAAAATCCTGCTGTGAGTATAAAGAAGCTAGTGTTGTGTATTGATCGACCAAAGTTAATGTGTACACATATTGAACTTGCCTGTAGTCCTCATCATCATCCTGAGAAGAAGTTAAACACTGATATGAGTTTTCGGCTTCTGGAATGTGCGACTTGTAATACTGTTTGATATCTTTGGTTTCTATGGCAGTCGAAGGTATACTTTCTTTGAGCTGACAAATTTTGTCCAATATCGGAGTCTTTGAGCTGCTTGGAATGTAAATTGTGCTCCAGTTGCTGCTTTTGGTTAAAGTTTTGCAACTGGTGTCAGTTTCTTTTTTGTAACCGTGTTTAGCACTGTTGGACTCCTTGCTGCTTGAGGGCCTTTCAGATATTTTCTCTCGATATATTGATAGTTCTCTATTGTTTGATACTTCTGGCAATTGGTTTTTGTATATTGTAGGATCTTTATTCGTTGGCCTCTCTGCTGATATATCCTTATAAATTGAGAGTTCTCTTACTGTCCTGTCTGATAGCGGTTCAGAGCTACAGGCAATACTTATCTCTTTTAAATTTGATGGGAGAGTCCGGTGACTTGACATTTCTCGTGTTAACTGGGACATGGATACTCTCTTTGGTTCAATTACTGCAGTCTCCATGGTATTTCCAACAGGTACTTTACTCTTATTCTGAAAAGTTTCCAGAAAAGACATTAGGAATTTATGATGAAAAGTGACACAACTAAAGCTAGGGATTTGTTGGAAATGGTACGTAGCAAGAATGAAAGAAGTTAATTAATTTAGAGGGAATTTTACCTGGAATGTTTTGGATATTGTCCGATGTCTGTTATCTTTAGTGACATATCTTCTGATCAAGGTGTTGCTAGCAGCTGCGGCTGCAGCAATTCTCTGGCTGTCCTCTTCGAATTTTTGTCTATGAAGAACAGGATCCATCTTTTGGTTAGCGTAAATGTGGTTCTTGGCATCTGAACTAGTTGGCATGGAGGCCTGATTACCACCCCTTTCCCTCTCGCAAATGTTCTCAAAAGATTTCGACTTTTGTTTGCTACCCTCTGATGTGCTGGGTCGACTCAAGTTACTGTGCTTTTTCGAGTTGCTAGGGTGATGATCACTCCTTGATGTTGAATGTGCTTTATCACTGGATGTTTGAGGGTTAGAGGACGATGTTTGAGCGTTAGAAGGTTCTTTATTACTTTCGTTTGAAGTTCCTTCATTTCTAGTCAAAAGTACACAGCACCCATTTTGGTATTGGGGTTGATTTGCTGCAGGATGGGCTGTACTGATGGAATATGTCAGGTTATTTACTTGATTCGGGTTAGATGCACTGGGTGTTGTTGAAGGTAATACAATATTGGTAGCGTTGTCATGTTCCAGCTGAGACAGTCTCACTGCTTCTTCGTATGGTGGAGGTGCTTCTCCTCTGGGAAAATAGTTACCTGGTGGTTTCCACAAAGAGAATTGAGTGTTCGGTTCATATGGGTACTCAAGATCATTGCTTCCAGATCCAAGATACCTGAGATAACAAAAAAGTTTCAATACCATCAAATCATAAATTACCAAAGCAGAAACTCACCCATAACTAGCTGGGTGATATCCAAAGCCACCTGTTATGTAGCCTATGCTGTTTAAACTTCTTTGGTCTTCATTTGACGGTCTCGTTTGACGAAGTCTTATCTTACGTCTCCTCAAACGATGGTACAGCAGAAATAAAATGGAAAGCGAGAGAAGAGCAGTGAATGCACTCGCTATCAATCTTAATGCTAGATCATATGTGTCTTTATAGCCATCGTTTGTTAGTATATCATCGAGACATTTGAATTCACAACAGGAGTTGCCAATTTGGAAAGATTTGCAGTTCTGAAAAAATAGAGAGACAAGGTCAACACTCTTCATTTGCAAATTATCCAATTTTTTATGGATCTGTGTTGGTTTTTCCTTTTTTTCAAGCTTAAAGTGGTGGATGCGCCGCGAAAAATAATCTTAAGAATAACCATGCACAGGAGAATTTATTGTGATATTGACTAGTGTTTATGTTTTTCGGACATCTCGATTGTTGTCATGCTTAATTACCTCTGGGGGTTTACACAAAACAGATTTACACCATTTTGGGCTACCCTTATCACAGATACATAGGGTACAAGTGTTAGGCCCGGGAACATAATGCAATCCTTGAGCCACAACTTGGGAATGTATATCAATGCAGTGACTAGATGCCTCTGGAAAAGTTAAGCTCAGAACCATTCTATTAGAAAAAAACCACAGGCAACTTACTCTGGCTGAAGACTAAGAGAATAGTGCCTACTAGAAGATTCAACATATTTGAAGATCAGCGGAATTTGGAACTGTTTGAAGTGAGAAACTTGAAGATGGTATTCAATACCATTTTCGTTTCAGTTCGCTCTTTCCCTACTTTATTGATTTTGATTTATCACACTGGTTTGACAATTCTGACACTTGCGGCCACCCACAGAAGAAAAGCTCACCGCCCACGCATCTGTGGCCGGAAGTTTTTCGATGATAATGGCCTTTGGATAAGAGGGCCTTTTAATACTGTAACATTATCAATTTGTGAAGAATTTGCCCCTCAAAGGGTAAACTTCTCTCCATAATCGTCAATGGCTAGAGGGAGATTTACTGGGAAATTACAGAAAAAAACCTTTCTCAGGAGCTGTTTAAAAAACAAAGTTTTATGTCGAAAAATTCCTCAAATCGTAGTGAAAAAAATTCTGTACAGAAAAGCTTTAATTTGGAGGAGTTTTTCAGACTCCCAAGTTGTCGGTTGTTCGTGGACGACTGTATAGGTTGTGTAACTTTTAAATTCCATTTAGATACCTGTCCTACAAGTTTAAAACGCACTTCCTCGATCGAATTTCACTTTTTATTACCATATTCTTCACTAGGAGAATCCAGCACGTTCCGAATAACACCTACGTTACCTCCATGCATTATAACATTTTCAGCGTCCAATGGAAGAATCCCCTTTTTCTACTTTTACTTTCTGATGATGAGTATTCAAGATGCGTTTAGTTCCTATTCAAATATACGTAATTTCTGGTTGATGCGATCATTTCACCATAAGATATGCTTATGAGCGAATTAAATTTTCAGATGATACGTCTGAGGAAAGCATTTGCATATTATCCAATTTTAATCGTGTCGAACTCTGTTTTATTCGAAAGTTATTTAAACAGGGCCATAACAAATACAAACAAGAATGGATTGGTATTCAGGTTCAATAACAAATATTCCATTTTCGAGCTTTCATTATGTGTAGTCAATCGACGCATTCTTTATCTATATTGTTTGATTTTGAATTTGAAGGTATTGTTGTTTCAAAGTTTATCATGAATGGATAGTTGATCCAGGCTTATGTGTTCAATAGTTTTTTATGAAGCCTAAATGAGACAAATTTCAAGAATGATCAAAATCGTAGATTTGAATCATCTCCTTCAAAAGAATTGGACTAGATTAGATGAATTTCGCACAATTTTTCGGCACATTAATTCTATCGTAATTTCAAGAAAATTATTACCACATTTTATCGAATCGTTAACTTGTATAATTGCAAGCAAATTGTTCCGATAACATAAATCTGGTATGTTATTCCTCGATATCCATTTCCTTTTCTTCGAAATATTATCGAAACTGAACGATATTGACTTCCGAAACAAACAAAAAATTGATAGGCTCTTAAAAAGTGTAAGGAAAAAACGATACAGAAAATATGTTGACTCTTAAATTATTGTTTCGGTTTTGCCAGCTGGGAAGATCAATAAGGAATGGTAATGGATTTATTTATTAAAACTGTTCTTCATTGAAGATGATAGAGCAACTTTATTGCGGAGAAATATTTTCTGATCATAAGAAATGAATCGAAAAATAGCATACTTCGTAAAAATCCATTTTACAATTCCGTTTTTCAGTTTACGAGCACTTATTTTCAGTTTTTTAATGTTTACATTACGATTTTCATCAATTCGCGATCACGAACCAACTCTGTCGAATGTTTTGAGAATTGGAAACATGATACACAACTTTTTTTCATCTTTATTACATCTAAAAATAAAACTACCCTGATGACTTAATATATTTAGTTTCGTAAATAATTTAACACATATAAATAGATGGCTCGAAGTTATATAAATCGGATTCGATCAAATCGTTTGACCGTGAGCGACAACCTCAGAATTCATCATTCATAATAAAAACGAAATAACAACTGAACATCTAGGAAAGCCTTCACAATTGAATTGTCTGAGATGAGAGGAATCATCATTCTAAATTGGTAATATGATTGCATGTACACAGATCTATTAGTGTGGTTATTATGAAAAACTTCGTAATCCTATGAAGTCACTTGAAACATAAAAATAATACAATAATATTATCTGAATGAAGTCGTTTCTTCGCATGAAGCGTGATAGGATGTTGAGCGGAGAAATTTGATGGTTGTTTATTAATTATAATACTCGGTTTTTCTGCAAACTACAACAGTGGTATACTGAAACCTACAAATTTTATGATTTCTCTGGATACATTCGCATGTTCATAATAGAAAATCTATGATAAAAAAATTATATATAAATTCAAAATAAGGATATTCTGGTTGCTCCATATCAATCCGTTTACAATCAAATATGAGCCGTTTTTATTTGTTTGCAATGGTATATTCGAGCGAGTATGCAATCAGATGAAATGAGGTCAAAGTTCAATTAATTAATTCTCCACTTGAACAGTCACAAAGGACTTGCAAAGGATAAATAATCTTCAAGGTATACCTAATTAATGGAAATTTATAACAATAGCTGTCCTGTTATCGCTCCTCAGTTTCTTTATTATTGAATTGATTGTACTGATGAAAAATTATCTGAAATTTGACCGTTCTAATCGTATAGGTACCTACTTGAATCAGAGTCTGCTTTGTAGTCTTATCACTAGATATAATTAACTGCATTGGTTTTTTAATTGCCCGTGGAGAGGAAGAATGTTCAAAGTAATCTGAAAAAGGCACGTCTGCTAAATTATAATATATTCAAACGTTCCAGATGAATTATATCAATTCCTGAAATTCCGCATTTTGTATTAATCACCCAAGAGTATGAATCGAAGATGAAGATCCTCATGCGTTAGTTTCAGTTTATACAGCAATGACAAATTTAATCTAGACAGTCGGTGAAACGAATAATAAAGTTGCTTCATCACACATGAAAACTTTTTCATCTAATCATTAGCATATTGAGGGCAATTGTAACTTTATTTACCCAAGAGATTTACTTGACAAAGAGATGAAAACTAGATGTTTTATGTTGCAATCGAGTTGGATAATTTTGATATCTCATGGCAATATAAGGAGAATAGAACAAAAAAATGGGAACTCAAATGTTTGAAAGTTAATTCATTCGAGGACTTATCTTTAATTAGTCTATTTAGATTCTTGAAGGTGAAGTTTCAATTGAATCTTTCAAACAACCTGTCACCATACTAAAAGTAATTACAGTCATCTTATTTACACAATAGATTCGTGCGACATTGTCTGCAATAATTTGGATTTAACATTGAAGGAATATTAGATGTTAATTGTTGGAGATATCGTTATGTGGGGATTTTATTGGAGATATTTGATTGAAGGGGGGTAATAACATAGTTCTGGAATTATTGGAAACAATATATTTAGATAGATATTCAACAAAAACTTCTCATGGCAATATCAGATTCAATGTAGAGGTGCGTCAATACATTTTAAAAGAATAGATACCTGTCATTAAGTAACTCTGCGTTCAATGAGAATTTTAATAACTGCGCGGCAAGGCCACTACATTCATCCTATTCACAACGTTCATTAGCTAAACAAATTTAAACATACTAGGATTCTACTTATTTACAAATATAAACACAAGCACGTGTTCTAGAGTTCAGAGTTTCTGCACTATATCGAACTTCTGCTGGAAATCCATGGACTCCTTCTTGGGGTCGAAGCGTTTTTTGGCGGCCAGTTTGGCACGTAGCTCCGCAGCTGTCATGTTGAGGTTCAAGACGCCGTTTTCTTCCGTTTTGGCATCGTTATTGGTTTTTTTCTCGACCTTGGTGGAATCATCAGTCGGTATGATGGTGTCTACTTGGTCTGTATCCACCACCAGTAGTTGAGTCTCCTCTGGCTGGCTCTTTATGAGCTCGACGACTTGCTTGTGGGTTTTTTGCGAAATGCTCTCGCCGTTTACCTCCAAAATTCGATTCCCTTGACGAAGACCGGCAGCTTCTGCTGGAGATCCTTCGTCCACTTTCCCGATGTACTGACCTGGTTTGCCTTTTTCGGCGTGCAGATTGAAGCCGTAGCCGTCGAAATTGTCCCATTTCTTGATGACACACAGACGGGCTTTGGCGTAAAGGTTGTTCGAGTCCGACATTTTCGAAATTGTTACCGATACCACAACACACCAATTCGTGACTGAAGGCTAGCGATACATCACTGAAACGCCGTGTGAGCCGGCAGACCGATTCTATATCGCCACGATAGTGGTACTGGTGCACTGGCACTGGTATTGCAAGGTGCTGCCATGATCTCCCCCCCTGCCCCTGTTTATTTGTGTGGTATGACAGGTATTGGTGGTCAGCGAGGTTGGTTTTTTGTTTCGGATAACCACAACGTTGCCATGTTCCATTCTCATATCTAACAACGTTCGAAGACGTTCAAGAATTTCAACACGAGGTGGATGATTGTCCAGCTAGTACCAGTGAGGCGTTACTCCAACTAAACCATGCTCAACCCTTTCATGAAGATATTACCCTCTGAATTTACTTTAAAAAAGATTGATTACATTGGGAACAATACGTCTGGTACATTGAAATATGCCAATATGGCAAAATTGTCTGTTTTTCTTGAAATTTCCATACATTTATCTCAAAAATTCTCTCGAATTCTTATGAAATGATTGCTCCACTAGTAATACAATAAATGTTGAAACAAAAAGTACCTAAGCTGAGGTAAAAAAAAGAACGGGGTACCATAACATTCTTCGTATGATACTATAGAATCATACGATACTATCATCACTAGTATCATACGATACTATACAGCCAGGGGAAAAAACCTCAGCCGAAAAAACCTGTCTCCCCGTAAAAAAAATAACATAAAATATTAAATATCAGGAAAATCTTGAAAGACATCAGTGTGATCATCTTCATGTTATCCGTCGATTGGCTCGGATAAACAGATTCTTCCCAAAACGACTCGCAATTCTTAATCTGAAATGAAAAAAGACAAAAGCAGAAAAGAAACCGATTATTCAGAATAAATCAAATGCATTTTAGAAATGCATTTGCTACTTTAAAAAACATCAACACTAAGATTTCTTGGCCAAATAATGTTCGGAGGTTTATAAATATTTATGACAGAAATGTCACAAAATTTGAAAGAAATGAAAAAAAGCTCCATCAATTTCCCTTTCCGAATCTGTTGAAAATTACGAACTGATAATTTTTTAACATAACAAGCTAAACTTGTAAAAAATCAATTAATACATAACTTTCAACTGTCCTCTTTCACGAGGATTTTTTTCTATTGCCATGTGGGTTTCTTGCAGAAGAATCACTTCGATACCATGTTCATCAGCTGATTTGGAGACGTAATCACACTTGTCTTTCGAAATTCCTTCGATATTCAAATTCAAAATCCACAAATTCTTGCTCTCTGGTCGTGAGGGTTTTTTCAAACCGGATACGACCTTCCAGGTGATGATTTTTCGGCACTTCTGATGTTTGAAGACCGCTACGGGACCCCAATGAAAGGAAATCATCTCCCATAGATAAACCAAACATTTTATAACACAAGAAAACAGAATATTTTTCAGGACCAAAAACTACGACATATTACGAGAATTGTCATTCTGACTAGATGAAATTGTAGGGTTCTGCCAAAAAATCAGCGCAAAAAGAAATAACTGCAATTTTCTAGGTGTTGCTCTGCCCCTTGAATGCTATGACGATATCAAAAGATTAGTGTGTGTTCTTATAATGTTCAAATTCCTCTCAATTGTCATTGGCAACAACAAAATATACCTTTCAGCTGAAATAAATTGTATAACCCAGGTAAGTATAGCATTTCCTTTCGTTAGCTGCAGTTTCTGGTGGCGTTATACTCAATACTATTAGAAAATATTTCATTTAACTTTGAAAGATAATAAATAAACAAACTATTACATCATTTGTCTTTCAGTTTTTGCATTTTGGAATCATCTAAGATTGAAAAATATGAATTATTGCCGCGAATCATTCATCTAGAAAGGTTTGTGGGTACACTCAAATAAAAATTTTCTTTGTAACACTTGGTAATTAACAAGTCACTGTTTAAGTGGTTAGGTTTTTCTGAATAACTTTGATGGGTTTCACAAAACCAATAAATTAATTCTAATATCCATATCACGCAGACGTTGTTGTGAAATTCCTATTTTTAATCTTTGAAAAAAATTTATGATCCCAGGAATGCTCCTTTGAAAAATTACTTCAGAGCACGCTTGCACAGATCATTTCTACACACTTCTAATAATCCAATTTTCCCAAAAATGAAAATATTATGGCAATTTTTTCCTGTGTGTGTGGACTGATTTAGGGTTCCTAAGTATAAAAAAAAACTTGGCTGCGCCTCTAGCTGCTTCCAGAAGAAATTATAATATAGAACAACCTTATATCGATACCTGTTGGAGTTCCAAAAGAAAATTATTCAAGGTCGCTCGCAGTTCCCTCTCCTTTTTCAATGAACCATGGTTGAATCATCTTTCATAGTAATCAACAATCTAATACATTGCATCCGGAACTTGATGATAGCATCAATTAAAAGGAGGAAACATTTGCATGAGATTAAAAATATTGTATAACATGAATATTGCAATTTGTTGAAGCGTATTCTAATCGAATTGGCTGAAAATTGTTCTCATTCAAACAATTCCAGGCAATAATACATTTGCCATATTAATTTTTAATAGTTATGCTTTGGGATGTTCTCGTTTTGAATATGCTATCATTTTATACATTTACGTAATTTTCATAGAAAGAACTCCCGACGTTTAACGAAAGAAATAAAAGAACTTTAAAACAATCTGCTTTTTTCTTTGAATTTGAATGGATACAAAGTGGAGGATATAGAATTGAATAAGGTGGGCCCCTTATTGTAGGTTTCGTCACTTTTTTATTGGTAAGTATGAATTTTCTTTGTCCTTTTAAGGTGAAATAATAAAGATGACAACAGACCCATGAAAGTAATTTTAATTTTTTGTTGTATAATCACCTTAACTAAACCTAATTTTTTACTCCTTCCTACAACAAATAGAAGCTTCCCTATGAACTGAAGCATTTGAAGTCGAATTATTTTCCTAAATTAAGTTTTGTTATCATAATCCAAAAATATTAGCCGCAAAGTTCATCATTCGGAAATGAACATAAATGAATTATATTCAAATGGTAACCGACGATTTCTGTATTCTACAAGTTTCTAATCAATTGAAAATTTGAAATTTCATGAATCAGAGTAATATAATCAATAGTAAATCTTGAATTGGTTGGAGTAAAATATGAACGACTGTATATGGAAGAAGAAGAAATCTATGGTATTTTCATGTTTCATCATCGAATAGGTAATATTTTCGCATAAAATATTCGCGTAACGATTTGTTTATAATTATTTCATCAAAAGGTGATTAAGAATAATATTTTCATGAATTTAAAAGAAACTTTCTGATCTTCCTTTATTGCTGCAATGTGATTTGCTGGTTTAAGAAGCGGGATATTTGAAATTATGTTAAATATCAGACTCATTTATATGTTCTGTTTCTCAATCGAATGAAACTGACATTGTTGCAAAAATATCCCATATTTTCAATCATTTCGCCCTCAACAATATTCTTGATGAATAGGAGTAGAATTTTCATTTTGGAGAACAATTTTCCATTTGGAAAATTCGCAAATTCAAAAAGAACATTTTATTATACTCTATGCGCAGACTCGTTTTAAATGGCTGTGACTCAAATTATTGTCGGGCATTTACGAATGGAGACAACCTTCGATCGATAACACAATTGTGACGTAAATTTGACTGTCAGTGAGTTCAGTGATTATTTGTGGTGACCAATAAGTGCTATCTAGTGCTGAAAGTTGATTTATTTTATTAAAATTTGGAATATGCTGAAAACTAATCTCCCAGAACCATTTTTATGTTAAAAGTACAACATACACGCAGGTGCGTACGCAGCCGTAGTGATAATATTAACTGAGCCTGCTCCATTTCTGATAAACGCGGGATGCGCTCAACTAAAAAGTATGTGTTTCACTATTTAAATGCATATTTCACACCTCAAACCCTTGCTTGCAGCCTCCTAACATTAATTGCAATGCATCGGGATGCCAAACCTTGGAAGCCATATTTCTTGCCTATCGCGTTTCTAGAACAGTTTGTTAAGCTGGCGCCAATTTGTAAATGTATTGCCCTTTTGCGCAAATACTGTTTATGTTCATGTGCATGCGTTAAAAATATGAAATACGAAAATACAAAACAATTTTCGTATGTAATAATTAGTTTCTTATGTCAGAATATATTATCGAAGGCAAATACTTAATAAAGCATGATAATCTATGTTCTTCCGGGGAAAGGGGAACCATTGTATCAATTATTGATTTTATGTAGTTGCATTTTTGTGTGTCTTGTTTCCCTGTGAAAACAAACAATATCCCATCGCATATTTCTGTATTATCTCATATGAATTGTTCAAGATTATATCAAATACTCGGATGACATAAGTTAGTTTGACAAACATGTAAATTGTTGATATTGCTAACCTAACCTCAAATTTTGGTTGTGATTTTTTTCTGTGTTTTACCTTATCCTACTGAGAATTTTATATTGTAATTTCTTTATTTCAGAAGCTTCCACTTCTTCAAACAGCACAATCAAAATTTGTGTAAAAATCTACAGTATGTGCAATTATGGAGTAGGTTCATTTCATTAGTAATATGGGGCTCAAAAGCCCCACAATACCTAATGCATTATATCACTACCGCACTTCTGCAAATAATTTATATACATATATGTCGACTCTTTCAGTGCAAGTTCACAATCTCACTCATTTCGAAGAGGACACTTCCATATAATATCTGTAGATTTTTTGTCGTGATGATATGAATGTACTTGTAGTGTGATAAAGTGGTCTGCAGTCTAATTCGCTCATTTTTCAGGTTCTGCCAAATCAATGTTATGGTTGAAATATATTAATGATGAACTCAAACGGAAATCAAAATAATTCTGAACAGATAACAATGGTCGTAAGTTCTCCAGGAGAAATGTCTGTAGCATCTGATGATGATGATGACAATATTCCTTCATCTCCAGGCTCAGGTTATGAGGAAAGTCATGATTTGTTGGCAGCCGCGATGGGAGATGAAGTGACTGCACAACTTGCTGCAGCTGGTAAGCGAAATTGAATTAGTGTTTTGTCGAGTTCCCTCGTTACTTTTGAACGACATTTGTAGGACCTGTGGGTGTAGCTGCAGCGGCAGCCATAGTTTCTGCAAAAAAGAGAAAGAGGTCTTACTCTTTTGAAACAAATCCTTCTATAAGAAAACGACAGCAAAATAGGTTACTCAAGAAATTACGGGTAAGTTTGTGAAATTTATGCTGATATAGGTAATTCATTGAGTTTCTGTTTTAGCAAACTATCGATGAGTTCACAACGAGAGTGGGTCAACAAGCTGTTGTCTTAGTAGCAACCCCTGGGAAACCTGTAACGAGTTATAAAGTCTTTGGAGCGAAGCCACTGGAAGATGTCATCAAGAATTTGAGGGGAATGGTAATGGATGAACTGGAAAATGCTTTAGCACATCAAGCTCCTCCCCCAATGCAAGACGACCCAACATTATTCGAACTGCCGCCATTAATAATTGATGGTATACCAACACCCGTTGAAAAAATGACACAAGCACAACTACGAGCTTTCATTCCTTTAATGTTGAAATATTCGACCGGAAGGGGCAAGCCAGGTTGGGGTAGAGAAAGTACCAGACCTCCTTGGTGGCCGAAAGAATTGCCCTGGGCAAATGTCAGAATGGACGCTCGAAGTGAAAATGAGAAACAGAAGGTAATTTCAGGAAACATTGAGTGTTTCGATTTTGATTGGAAATTTTCTTCAGATATCCTGGACGCATGCTCTGAGGCAAATTGTCATAAATTGTTACAAATTCCATGGAAGAGAAGACCTACTACCAACTTTCACAGAAGAAGATGACAAAAACAACATACAATTACACACTAATGTCAGTAATTCTGTGGGTGTACTTAAAATGCATTCATCGGGCATGGTCCCAACTCATAAGATACAGATCCAAGCTAACGGCTCGCCTCAAATTATAACAACCTCGCCGGATGGCTTATCGGGCTCATCTGCGCAGGTCTGCTTAGATCCTGCCGGCTATAGCTCAGACGTTGATGTGTGTAGATTATTTACAAATACTATGGATGTTGTCTGTGTTAATATTGAAATTTATCGTCATTTCATCTTTTCTTTATTATTATTAGCTTCATTCATGAATATTGATGTTTTCTGTTCATTAAGTTTGATTTATTTATTGTGCTGAGAAGTGGGAAAAGGCCATTCCCTGAGAAGCCAGTCCAATTATGGTATAAGTCAAATCTCTTGGAAAGAGAGGATATCTCAGGTCTTACCCCTCTTTTAGAACACAGCATTGGTGCCTTTTGTTGAAACTCACCCTAATGTGGCTTTATAAAGTTCACTATCTTATTGCCAGGAACCCCTATATTATTGACAGGGGTTCGTGTTCCTGGCAATAAGGTCAGGATTGCTAAACCTTATTAGGGTTGATGTAAACAAAATACACTCGATGAAACATTCAGTTTATTTTACTTGTAGACGAAGTATCTTGGGTGTGTTGCTTGGTGTCGTGCATGTCATGTCAATATTTTTCTTCTTAGAGAAGATATCTCTGTGCATTATTTTCTTGAGTGATGTGTTAGTGGAAAACTATTGTGTTTTGTTAATAGTTTAAACAATCTTTGTAGCTGGAAAATTAATATTTCTGTCAGTATGAGTATGTCGGAAGCGGAAGAACTGGCAAATCTACATTCAGTCGAAAAATTCCTCTAGTTTTCCACACATATTATCACATCAGAAATATTCCTTCTTTTTTTTTTGAGTTCATAAATCTGCCTGTCGTTTTCCAATAATTTGCTGAAAGCCTGATCTTGAAGTCTTATGTACCTACTTGTAAGTTGGAAGTGTCCAAATAAATATGAAAAGTCTTTCTTAGGGCACCCAGTATCTTGCTGAAAGCAACTCGGATGAAGTTCACTACAACGTAAGCCAACACACTTTGAAATACTTTGTCTTGAGGTGAAGTAAAGTTTTGGAAGTAGTCCATATTTTTTTAGGCTCCATATGCCACCTTAGCTTGGTTTTGTTTCTTTTCATAAATTCACATTCATTTTATCATTTAGAAAAGCACTTCAATTTTCTCTGATACGTCTTAGCCTTAGGTTTTTGTTTGGTTTTTTTTAAATTGCATGTTGGTGTAATAATGCACCAAATTTCATGGTTTCAGAGAAAATTGAAACACTGGGTTTAAATGGGTTTTTATATTTGTAATTTTCATTTGTAGATTGCCACTCAGTATACTCCGACTGTTTTGCACACCATCACTAATGCTGATGGTACTGTAAGCATTGTTCAAGTTGATCCAAATAACCCTATAATTACGTTACCTGACGGTACAACTGCCCATGTACAAGGCATGGCCACTGTAAGTATATTTCGGGCAAAATGAACTATTCACGTTAAAATTTCTGGGTGTTCTTTTCAATAGCTCCAATCGACTCAAGGAGATGGAACTCCTGTGCACACTATTCAAACAATAACCGAAGGTGGTGCAGCAGGGGAAGTGGTCGACCTCAACTCTGTTACCGAAGCAACGCTGAATTCAGAAGGACAAATCATTTTGACAGCCGAAGATGGACACGGTAAATTTATTACTTGTCAGATTTTGATTCACTGAACTTTGGAGGTTGTTGACATTTCAGTAACCTATCATATCCTTTCCATTAATAATTGAATGATATGAATAGTACATCTTCAAGACTTTGTCTTTTTTTTTAAATTTTTTAATTCTGAATACATGGTTCAAAATGTCAACTTTCTTTGCTTGGTGAACATTCATTGAATTGAAATTATTATCCTGTTGAAATTGCAGCTTAAAATTAAGTTTAATCTAAAAATCTAATGCCTTGCATTAATTTGATGTCATTTGATTGAACGGCAAAATATTAGATCCAGAAGAAGGATAATAATTTTTGAATTCACATCCAATTATCAACTCAATATTGCATGTCTAAATAAACTTTTGATGCATTCTCTACAGAATACCCCGTTTCAGTGAGTGGGGTCATCACTGTTCCCGTAACAGCATCTATGTATCAAACGATGGTAGCCAATATACAACATTTGCACACGAACAGTGATGGCACTGTCTGTGTGACACCTGTTGTCCAGGTTCCAAAAGTAAGTACCGTGTTGGTTTTTTTCTTAGTCTTGCTGCATGAACATTTATTGTATCTCCTTTATCACTCAAACTGTATCTGTGGTGTACTTCCAATAATTTTCGTTAGAGAAATATTAGCGAAGCCATCGTGTCTAGCGAATTAATACCAGAAGAATTGTGACTAAATCTCTCTTACCCGGCTTTTTAAGCTTAAATCTTGGAACCGTCCATTTGAAGAGACATTGCTGAAGTCTTAAGTTAGCATGTTCCTTAGCATTTGCTTTTTTACTCTGCATGAAGGTTTTTATTGACAGATCAAAGTGTCAGAATAAGACTTGGTTTCAAAAAAAAATTAATCGTTCTTATTTTGATTTTCAGGCTCATATTTTGCAAGATGTATTTGAGGAAGATTCAATAACTAATGAAGTAATTTATAATATTGCGATCATCGAAGAGCCAAATGAAAAAGAATATTTGAATACTATTGAAACTGAAGCTGTAGATAATGATTTTTTTCATGGATATGCCTATATTTCGCAAATGATTCCAACCTAAATATTTCTCAAATTTTTTTTATTTTTTTGTTACTTTGTACATTGTAGACTTATATTTTTATTGCAAATTGATCATTCTGTTATTTGTAGCACCTTCTTTATACTTTTCTCAATTTTTTTTAACATTTGATTTTATATGTTTAAATTTATCCATTCTGTTCAATTTGCATTTTATTTATTTTTTTTTGTCTTTCCAATTTTTCTTGTTAGTTATAGAATTGATCTCATCATTTTTATTGGAAGGCAAAAATATAGCATTTATATAGCTTACTAATATTTTTAGCTCATTGTTACTCGTATTAACTTGAACTGTGCATGAATTGTTTTAGTGATCATCTTTTTTTTATTTATTTCATCCCTCCAGGGTTGGCTTTTATTAATTTATTAATCCATTTGGTTGTACAGGTAATAATGTTTCAAATTCATAGTTCAATGTTTGCAATTTGTATTTGAATGCAGTATTGAATATATTAATATCTAGAAAATTTTCTTAGATTTTTTGGATTAGTTTGGATTTAGTGGCACTAATATTGATATCAGATAAGTTTGAAAATTTTTGTAAAGCACTAGAATATGAGTTACACTACACAGTGGTGTATCAGAATAATTTCGTTTGCTTTTTGAATTATTCATTTTGCAGGTGGAACCAAACAATGGAGACAGTATGGAAACTTTAGCAGTTACCCCAAATAGTTTAACTACACACTCGATGATGATTCAAAGTTCAAGTAGTGATCAACCTCAAGTTTTACAGGTATTATCATTAAAGGACGCAACAGTTTTAACAAAAGCAATGCAAGGTATAACGGATGTTAAAACTGAAGAAACTATAATCAATGATCAATAGAATCTATCATTTTGAGCATTTTAAATCTAATTTTTCTAATCTCAAATAAAGAGTTGCATCGATTAATTTATGCTTATATGTTTGTTTTTCATTAATTGTTTGAAGGATATTGTCTATTTATGTGTAATGCAATGTAATGTTCAGTTTCAATTAGTTGCTTTACTTACAAATCCTTAAGAGAATGATAGAGCAATTTATTTTTCTAGAGATTTTATTCTTGGCTTGGTTATCTGTGTTCTAAGCATTCTATTTGGGAATTGCAAGTATCATAAACTTTTGACTCTGAACTTATATATTAACGTTTTTACCATCTAATTCATGTATTATTTCTGTTTAATTTGGATAGGTATTAAATGTTGTTAATAGATATTAAGCAAAATGGGTACAAAGAATGATGATGATTCAGTTGAAAATAGTTCATTCCACATGAAAATGGAGGAAAAAATCCTTAATCGATGATTACGTTATGTATCTTGTGTTTTTTTTTTTTCAATTTGATGGAAATTCTCTGATCAATTATTTGATGGTGACCTGTCCTCATACGTGATACTGGTTTGTTTCAATTTGTCCCTCTGAATTGGATTGCAAGTCATCTTGAGCATTTTTGTCTGCTTCACTAGTAGAGGCACCTAAATTTTAAATTGAAAATACATATTTCAGTATTTGCTCTTCATGAGATGATAGGCAGTAAATTATTAGATGCAAGTTATTTGAATTTAGTTAAACCTATGATTGTTATCGTCCTGTTTCTCATTTTTGCATGAAATACTTGGCTTTGAGCATGCCCAAGTTTCTGTAGATAATCTCTAGTAATTTTATAAATTACAATATATCATTTTATGAAAAAAATTAATATTATCGAAGAACTGAATCATTTACGTTTTAGTCAGTATTTCAATTCTCCTAACAGCTTACGAAGACCCATTGCTTTCATGACAAAACCCGTTTCAGCATTGTGATGAAATATATTTTCAAATGATGCATGTTTTCCAAGAGCACTTGACTAAAAGTTCAATTCAAAATTTTCATGAGATTGATACTAGATTAAACATATTATTCAATTTGTCTTAAGTAGGTTTTGAGTTTCTTTTAAATGGACAGGACCTTTGCGTGTGGTCACTTTTTTAATGATTATGAAAATGATCAGAATTGAGACATTTTCATTAATTTGAACAGCACTGAATATATATTTTGTTTGATAAATTACGTGAAATGGTTTTTTTTAGGGGCAATATACTGAGGGTTCAAATATTTGTGATATTTAAAAAAATTGGGAATTTTTGTTATCATTATTTAAAACTTACTTTTGTTATTTTAGATTTTAATTGTTACTAATGCAAATTTGGTTATTATCACATAAATTTCCAATTTTTCGAGTTTAAAAACATCAAGCTCATTTATACCAATCGAATACAAATCTAGTAGGTGGAAGATTATAATTTAGTTAGGAAATGATTTTAGTCTTCAATTACCTATTATTTTATTGTAATTTTTTCATCTTCTGTAGACATATACGAATATTTTATACACACGTTTTATCTTTCACTATTTATAGTAATTTTGTTATCAATGGTATAACATAGACCACCATTTTCAAGGATCATTTACTGTTAATATGCTAGTCAAATATCAGAAATGTTAATATTTTAATTTCTGATGTATGCTACAGAGACAAAAACTATATTATCACCCAAATCTTTCAGTTTTTGAAGAAATGAAAGATTTCTTATTAAATTTACTTATCTGGAGTGGATTTTGATTTGATTTCACTTTTGAAATAATTGATTCTATGACGATTTGAGAGAAAATTTGAAAAATACAATAGGTATTTTAGTATCTTTGAAAGTTATGATTTCAAGAGAATGATTGTTTCACAATATCACATTTAATTTGCAGGAACTACAATTATTTTTAGAGAACTTCGCTTTAAGATAATGCAGTTTTTGTACTACAATTCAATATTTGTGTGTGCACTTGTCACCCTCTAAATGATTAGTATATAGTCGTCAGTGTAAATAAGTTTTCCCTAGATAATAAATATTTGGTACATTGTAAAGTAGCTTTTTTAGAATTATACCAATTGTTATTTAAGTTTAATGTCCTAGGTATGTTGAAAGTATGTGCACGAAAAAATTTAGTGTGTATAGACAGATATGGCGGATTCTGATATAAATATATGTTACGTGGTTTCCTGTTGACGTGCCATCCATTTACTTTCACATTTTCCTGTCTACTTAATATTACGTACACATGTTGTATTCTCATTTTCGATAATATGATGTATCAATAAACCAAATATTATATTTTCCTAATTTTTCATTTGAGTCACCTCTTATTCGAAGTTTTCCTTGAATCGTAATGGAGCCTGTACTTCAGACTGCAACAGTTGTGCCCCAAATGATATTTCCATGTTTTGTTATTTGTTTTTTCATATCAAAATCTCATCAGATGTTTTCCTAGATAATTCCATTGATATTTTGGAGTAATTTTTATTTAATGAATAACAAAATATATTAATATTATCTTTTAATTACAGAAACAGGATAACAGCAGTTACAAGACACAAATTAATTAACCTGCTTTTACTATGAGGATTTTTCTATTACAACTTATGTAACATGTTCATTCAATGCATATCATCTACAGATTCTAAGGCTAATTCAGGTTTATCGTAGCCCAATTCTTCAGGGGTGTTAATTCCTAATTCGTCCAGGGTAGGTCTGATTTCTTGAAGGATATAGGGGTAGATTTCATTCACTCGGCCACCACACTTGTCCTTGATAGATTCTAGTATCCTTACAGTTAGAGCAAAATCATTAACTCTGCGGCAAGCACGTAGAGCAGCTATAATGATCTTTGGTTCTGGAACCAAATCATGACCGACCAAATCGTTGATACCCTGTCTAATTTGCCAGCCATCAATATCCTTGTTGTTGAAATATTTTTCGTATCTGAAATACGATACAACAACTGTTTCAGTTTTCAAAATAATAAGTTATTGATTCTCGCAGTGTATTAAATTACGTAATTTAACCTACCTGGAATCAAACTCGTCAGAATACATTTCGTCTTGTTTTGAAGACATATTTCTGTGGGAATTACATACTGCAGGATTTATCGCCCTTTTGAAGATGCATGAGAGACGGGATGCTGATGAACGTAACATTATTATTCAATTAGTATTTAGCCAACTAAAATTTTTAACAATTGCTTGTCTCTTTAGGACTGCTTTGAGAGATCATAGAAAACTGACACTAATAAATGACAAGGAACAAAATGACAGGAAGCACAAACCACAAATCTTTGTTGCTTTTATGTTGTTGATTTTTTTCGATTCCCTCTGAAAGTTATGTGAAATAATCATCCTCATATGCCTACATATATTCGAATTTTTCAATTGCATGATTTCACTTTTGAAACTATCAGTTTGGAAAATTTTGGAATCGTAATTCTTCAAATTTGTTAGGGTAGCGGAACGTAGCCGTCCACGAGCCAGCAGCGTTCATTGGTCTTTGTTCTATGGTTTTGTAAATTTTGATGTTCTGTGGTTCTGTGGTGTGAGCGGCCATTTCGAACGAAGAACTCAAGTACAAGATTATGATTTGATTGTCTTTTGATTATGTGATATTGAGACTGTATTATCTACTGAATAAATTATTGAAAGTGAAATTCAGGACAATATTTCCAATGAATCACATCGAATACTCCGTTGGTTCTTCGGATTTTCGATCAAAGTTCTGTGTAAAGGTCAGTTTCCCATTCCAACCGATATAATATTTGTTATGATTTTACTTTTGTAATTTTGAATTGCAGATTCCGAGTGATGTTGAATATGATAAGTCATCCTCTAAAATGTTAATTGGATTTTCGTCTTTTAGGTATGCTAAAGCTGGTTTCTGGGTTCTGAAGAATGAGGATTAGTATTTCTTCAAACTGCATTAACGATTTCTTTATGAGAGAAGGTGCCAGATTTCACTTTTATAATTTGTAAATTTCAGATACCAAATGGTGATGAATACAATAACTTGTCTGAACCTAATAGATTTTCGTTTTTTCAGGTTTGTCTTATGCGTCTTAGAATGAGAAATCAGGAAGATCTAGCATTTTTGATCTAAAACTCGAAGATAAATTAATCGAGAAGCACATGAAGAGAGGACAACACAATGAACTAAATTAATTTAGTGTTTCTCAATCAAAATCTATTGTAAATTGAATCAAATAATAAATTTGTACTAACTGTCCTTCAGTCTTTGGCTGATTGTGGAGAATTGAATAAATTCCATAATCCTCATTAATTTTCATTTGGTGCTCATGCAGTGAAAGTGAAATTGGAAAATTTCGATGGGTTTTTCTCGAGAAATTTAACAATGACTTCTGGCAGAAGCTCGTAAAAAAGCTTTCTAAGTCCCGCAAGTCTACTGAAATCTACCAAAACTCTTAGCTCGCCTACTGTATGTTAGGTGGCGCCACCAGTAGTCACGTTACTCGGAACGTTATTCCGAAAAGTTGTAAGTACCTGCGCGTAGATGCACAAGTTTCACTTGACGCCCTTGCGGCGTTGGGTCCACAGCTCGCCTGGCTAGCTGGACACCACCTTGCACCTTCCGGTGGTCTAGCACTCCAGCTGGCAGGTGAACTGACACCACCTTGCACTTATCGGTGGTGGCTGGTGCTGGTTTTGACCCCAGCGGCTGGCGCGGACCTCGATTTCGAGGACCCCGGTTGCTGTGAGGATGACCGGTTACCAGTGGACCCTCCCAGCTGGTGGGGCACCACCTTGCACTATCTGGTGGTGTCCGGGTCCTGGTGGACCCCAGTTGCTGGCGCGGACCTCGTCCTCCGAGGACCCCGGCTGCTGGTGTGGTCCACCGGAAAGCCCCAGCTGGTGGACACCGCCCTGCACACCCTGGTGGTGTCCGTCGGCTGGTCGGACCCCGGCACCTGGCAGCCACCTTGCACTATTCGGTGGCGCTCAGGAATCGGAGGACCTCGGCGTTCGGACGCCACCTTGCACTTCCGGTGGTGTTCGAAATCTGGTGGACCCCTGCGGCTAGCGCGAACCTCGGCGTGCGAGGTTTCCGGCTGCTGGTGTGGTCCATCGGTCGCCGAAGGACCTCCAGTTGGTGGGCACCGCCTTGCACCCACTGGTGGTGTACGCCTACTGGGGGTCTCCGGCGATCGATGGTCTGCGGCTGCTGCGGACCTCGGAGGCAGAGAGCTTTGGCCGCAGGTATCCACTGATAAACAGCTGAGGGACTCCTGTTGTCGGCGGACCGCGGCGTCCGGGCGTCACCTTGCACCTTTCGGTGGCGTTCGGGAGTCGGCTGCTTGTGCGGTCCATCCGTCGCCGGAGGGTCCTCTAGCTGGTGGCACCGCCCTGCACTCTCTGGTGGTGCTAACCTACTGGAGGGAGCCCTAGGCAGTCGGTGGACTAAGCGGGCGGTCGGTGTACTGCCGGTGGTTGGCGTGGACCCCGGGCTCGACCGACGTTCGTTGGGCGCTGAGGGCCGCCACCACCTTGAACTTTCCGGCGGCCGAGTGGAGTCGGAGAACTTCGCCAACTTCAAACAATTGATGCGACGACCCGTACGTAGTTTTAAGTTTCTGACCAAAAAAACGTAAAAATTAAAATGATAATCTGCCAAAAATGACTTTCCGACAGAGGCTCCCCCTAGCGGAAAAATGCTGAAGCTAAAAAAAAAATTTGACCCTAATTTTTAGATCGACCGTCGCGCCCTCTGGCGGAAAAAGGCTGAACCCAAAAATAAAAATCTAAAAATTTCGGTCGAATTTTTTCCGGAGCTTCAGCCATCCTCCGCCAGAGGGCGGAAAGTGGCTCCCCCTGGCGGAGGATGGCTGAAGCTAGAAAAAAAATTTGACCAAAATTTTTAGATTTTTATTTTTGGGTTCAGCCTTTTTCCGCCAGAGGGCGCGACGGTCGATCTAAAAATTAGGGTCAAATTTTTTTTTTAGCTTCAGCATTTTTCCGCTAGGGGGAGCCTCTGTCGGAAAGTCATTTTTGGCAGATTATCATTTTAATTTTTACGTTTTTTGGTCAGAAACTTAAAACTACGTACGGGTCGTCGCATCAATTGTGGCCCCAGAAGGTGTGTGGGGGGGGGGGGGCTCCAGAGGCCGTTTGTCGCAGCGCTCCATCAGAAAATCCGCCAAACTTGAAGTTGGCGAAGTTCTCCGACTCCACTCGGCCGCCGGAAAGTTCAAGGTGGTGGCGGCCCTCAGCGCCCAACGAACGTCGGTCGAGCCCGAGGTCCACGCCAACCACCGGCAGTACACCGACCGCCCGCTTAGTCCACCGACTGCCTAGGGCTCCCTCCAGTAGGTTAGCACCACCAGAGAGTGCAGGGCGGTGCCACCAGCTAGAGGACCCTCCGGCGACGGATGGACCGCACAAGCAGCCGACTCCCGAACGCCACCGAAAGGTGCAAGGTGACGCCCGGACGCCGCGGTCCGCCGACAACAGGAGTCCCTCAGCTGTTATCAGTGGATACCTGCGGCCAAAGCTCTCTGCCTCCGAGGTCCGCAGCAGCCGCAGACCATCGATCGCCGGAGACCCCCAGTAGGCGTACACCACCAGTGGGTGCAAGGCGGTGCCCACCAACTGGAGGTCCTTCGGCGACCGATGGACCACACCAGCAGCCGGAAACCTCGCACGCCGAGGTTCGCGCTAGCCGCAGGGGTCCACCAGATTTCGAACACCACCGGAGAGTGCAAGGTGGCGTCCGAACGCCGAGGTCCTCCGATTCCTGAGCGCCACCGAATAGTGCAAGGTGGCTGCCAGGTGCCGGGGTCCGACCAGCCGACGGACACCACCAGGGTGTGCAGGGCGGTGTCCACCAGCTGGGGCTTTCCGGTGGCCGGTGGACCACACCAGCAGCCGGGGTCCTCGGAGGACGAGGTCCGCGCCAGCAACTGGGGTCCACCAGGACCCGGACACCACCAGATAGTGCAAGGTGGTGCCCCACCAGCTGGGAGGGTCCACTGGTAACCGGTCATCCTCACAGCAACCGGGGTCCTCGAAATCGAGGTCCGCGCCAGCCGCTGGGGTCAAAACCAGCACCAGCCACCACCGATAAGTGCAAGGTGGTGTCAGTTCACCTGCCAGCTGGAGTGCTAGACCACCGGAAGGTGCAAGGTGGTGTCCAGCTAGCCAGGCGAGCTGTGGACCCAACGCCGCAAGGGCGTCAAGTGAAACTTGTGCATCTACGCGCAGGTACTTACAACTTTTCGGAATAACGTTCCGAGTAACGTGACTACTGGTGGCGCCACCTAACATACAGTAGGCGAGCTAAGAGTTTTGGTAGATTTCAGTAGACTTGCGGGACTTAGAAAGCTTTTTTACGAGCTTCTGCCAGAAGTCATTGTTAAATTTCTCGAGAAAAACCCATCGAAATTTTCCAATTTCACTTTCACTGCATGAGCACCAAATGAAAATTAATGAGGATTATGGAATTTATTCAATTCTCCACAATCAGCCAAAGACTGAAGGACAGTTAGTACAGATTTATTATTTGATTCAATTTACAACAGATTTTGATTGAGTAGAGATAAAATTTTCGAGAGGATTGGCTCCTTACATAAAAAAAGATCTGAAATCGAGCTGACAATTAAAGTGAACAATGAATTGATTAAAACAACAAAATAATCTTATTGTTTGATGGTTGATTAATAAGGATTTTTGACTGAATTGATAACACAATCAATCTTGACCGGAATCATCTATCTAAATAATATGAAAAACAAAGAGAAACACTAAATTAAATTAGTTTATTGTATTGTCCTCTCTTCATGTGCTTCAAAATTCACAATTTCAATCAATAAAAATGTCCGCTGATGAAGGATAATCCGCTTGTCAGTAATTTAAAGCATGATTTTCCGAGATTTCTGAATCTGTTTCTTCTGATCTAGCATATATGATATATGATGTAAAATAATCATTATTTTCCAAACACAAAAACTTCAAATCAAATCTTCCTGGATAAAATTCCTATGAAATATCCCACCTTTTTCATTCCCATATTTCAATAAAAAATGAAAATCAGCCTTTTAATCAAGATTGTTGTAGTTCCGACAGATTTATCTTCCGCATCTGCGGTCAGATTTTGTTGTCGTCTTCTGTAGAAAATATGCTATAATTTCATGCAGATATCGGTAACAATGAAAAATATTCCGAGAATATCTTTGCCTGGAACAGAAGGACAAAGTTTAATAGTTTTGTCTGATGTGGAGAGATGAATCATTTTGCTTCAGCGTCTTAGACTAGATTATCCACTACTATTTACTTCATCTGGACAAAAAATTGTTTCTTACAACATTTTGATAGCTATTTATCATTATTCCTTGTCCAGTTCCCAAGGTTCTGGGTCTGAAAAAACACATTATAATTACGAGAATCGAAAGCGAAATAATGCAATGGTTTTAAAACATATGTTTTATTCAACATTTATAATTTTTCTTTGGTTAAATGGGCATAAAACATTGAAGAAAAGAGTTATATTTTCAAATAAGTTAATAAGAGAAAAGGGACCTCGTTTCTATCGAAGTGGTCCAATCACAATCGAATGATTCAAACAACAAATTGTGAAGGATAATGATAATCTTCTCGAAGAAAACGAAGTATCACCTTCCACAAGCAGGGAAAGAACATTTGTTTTCAGAGTCTAAGTGTACATTTCTACTTCGGAAACCGTCATTCGAAAGAATGAACTTCGCATCATTTTCTTTGCTGAATGGTTCTACAATGAAATTTTTCGGTGTAGGATCTAAATTTTCTGCAATATTTTCCTCACTAGCGAGAAAATTATTTTCGGTTTTGTTTGTCACTTCAAGGATGGTTGGCTTTACAGGCGATGACTGCGTAAGGTTTCCAACATTTTGTTTCGTTCCAGAAATTTTATTGTACGAAACAGATTTGCTGTCAGGTTTAGCAGTTTGGTAAGATATCCTCGATCCTTCTAACAGTGAATCAGGAAATGGCGGATGCGTTATGCCCAAACCTTCGATCAAATCGTGTTGATCAAAATTTTGTTCGTTGTCATTGTTGATAGGCATTCCGTAGGAGTTTACGGCTCCAGGAGTTCCGTAGCTAGTTGCAGGGCTATCATATTGCAGAGCTGGACCAAATCCTGCCGGAACTTCATAGTCGTTATTATATGAAGATTGTGAACTGCTGATGTGATCTGAAGATTGTGGTGAGCCGTAACTTTGTTGGGGTGGTGGTATTTTGTAGTCCTGTTGGGGTGCACCATAGTTTTGTTCTGGAGGCGCATTATACGAATTGGATGGCGGGGCATGGTAGTCTTCTGATATGATCTGTTCAAAAGTAAGCGTGGACGGTGTATCGAAAGATGGTGGATGCTCGTAGCTCGAAGGTGGTCCATAATCTGATGATGGAGGTACCCCATAACCTGAAGGTGGCACACCATAACTAGAGGGTGGAGGTACTCCATAACTGGAAGATGGGGGCGAACCATAACTGGATGAAGGAGGAGCACCATAACCGGAAGATGGAGGTACTCCATAGCTTGATGATGGAGGTGCTCCATAACTAGAAGATGGTGGTGAACCATAAGTGGATGCAGGCGGTACCCCATAACTGGAAGTTGGAGGTGCTCCATAACTAGAAGATGGAGGAGAACCATAACTTTTAACCGGAGGCCCATACACAGGCTTCGGTGGCCCATAAACTGGCTTTGGAGGGCCATATAGAGGTTTTGGAGGACCATAAATCGGTTTCGGTGGGCCATAAACAGGTTTTGGAGGGCCGTATGAGAATTTCGGGGGTGGCCCGTAAGATGGTTTCGGTGGTCCGTAGGACGATTTGGGGGGGCCATATGACAGCTTTGGGGGACCATAAACCGGTTTGGGGGGTCCATAAACTGGCTTAGGAGGCCCATATGAAGGTTTCGGTTTCGGGAAGTAGGATGAGCTGATTATAAACGTTGATGGTGGTTCTCTTTTAATTCGTGTAGATTCCTCTGCGTCAGATGCTATGCAATTCTTGGTACTACAGTGCACAATCCACAGGATGAATGCTATCTGGAAAAAAATTCAATCGGTTGGAATTTTAAATCATTTTTATACATAACAATATAATGAAAACATTTTCAAGAATTTATTTTCACATTCAAATATTAAATGAAACGGTTACATATTTCACTGAGGTACACATCTCTATAGTTATGAAATAATTTGAAAACGATTGTCTCCAACGGCATCGTCCTTTGGGAGAAAGATTCAACAACAAGAGAAAGCAATATACGGGCTTCAGGAACCTGCATAACGTATTAGTTATAGGTATTAGCTAATATTTAATGAACCTGAAAGTTTTGAACGGATTATGAATGATCTCCATTCTCATCGATCACGATTTTGAGTTGAAATCTTTTCGAAACTGTTACGTAAGAAAAGAAACAATTTTTTACAACTCATCTTTTGTAGTTATACGTTCAATTTGCATGGATCACTTCATATTCCAAGTGATCGATTATGTAACAGATCAGGATAACGATTTTTCCAATTCTACTCTTATAACTCATTTAGCTCCTCATCGGCTTTCTTTCTGATAATTATTATCATCTATATACTCGAGTAACATTTCTATATAATATGTAATAAATCCTATTCTAAAGAATACATACACCTAATACCCACGAACACTTATTTTATATAGCAATCTGATTATTATCTTCATTCATTCACAAAAAATTTAAGATGAATATAAATTCATGAAGTGAGTATACTCCGAAATGAGGTGGTGAATGGGCAAAAAATGAGGAAGGAACAATCAAATTTATTCAGTTCCACAATAAAATTCAGTGTAGTTGGATATTTTTCCTTGATTTCAATTTTTTTTTGAATTTTTTGAACTGAATAAGCTTGAGTGATTTAAGGTATATTCCAAATTTTTGCAATCAGCACTGTAGTTACACAGCCCTGTTCTTACAGAGGGAGATACAAATCAAACCAGTCACTATTTATGATTCTTCTTCATAAATAAGTATTAGCAATTTATCCATGTGTGTCATTGAGCGGATCCGTTCAAATAGATGTAATTATATGCATTGAACAGAAATGATGCCAAGTTTATGTCTTTATAATAATTGTAGGAAATCTATCAATCGGAGTTACTAAATACCGTCTCAGCATTGGATGCATTGTACAAAAAAAAAAATAATTCATGCAATGCTAGAAGACTTTACATCGGAAGTTTCCCAAAAAGTCTATATTTTTTGAATTGAATTGAAAATATTTCAGAAAATTTCAAATTCGCAAAACAAAAAGTTGCAACAAAGTTTTTCGTTTATAATTTGCAGCAGAGAAATATGTTCTAAATTGATATATCTGCGCACCGCAGAATTTTGAGCGATATTCAAAACCTCTACTCATGTTTTTGTTTGTTTTTACAAGGAAGTGCAGATGAACAGACAAATTATTCGAAAGAATACATTTCAGAGAAACTATATAAATTTTGTCGAATGGAAAATTTGGAAAATGTACATATTAACAGCTTTCTCTCAGCTTATTCTTACTAAAACTGATAATTTTATCAAAATCAAGAATTGCATTACTCACTTTTAATCGTGAAACAACCATTTCGAATGAGTTGAACATTCACAAGTGTAACCACAATAAAATCTGAACCGAAAAGACAACACCACATAAAAGACGCGAAGGATCGTTACCTATGACCGTTGATATGAATTTGAGCGAAATCCAAGTTGAAGATGCGCTATCCACTGGCATATACAATAGTAATAGTACCAGAGAAAGTTATGCTTTACCGAAGCGGTAAAATTGATACTTGAACAGGCAGTTTGAATGTAGAAATTAAAAGAACTGATTCTCATTAAGCGAAATTAACAGTCTGGAATAATTTTTCTAGGTGAATTATTTTTTATCCCACATTTTTCAGTCATGTCAGACAAATTATATGCTTCTTGCTCTTCAATTATGTCCATGGATAAGGAACTATCTTGAATTGAACATCTTATACGCCAATGCTTTTCAACTCACAATGTGTAAACTTTATAAATAAACCCTATAGGGAGAAAAGGTTGTGATTTGATACTGAAATAAAAGTGAATTTTCGAGTCTTCATTAATTCTGCAAGATTTATCAAACAGTTTGAATGGGGATTCGTTTGTCACCCCATCTAGTTGACACAGAAATTCCAAGAAAATAGCCCTTAAATTAACATAAATATTATAAGTAAAAGTATATATCTGTTACTTGCTAGATGAATTTTTTTATGAACCATTCCAACCACTTCTATGAGAAATCTAATCTTGAACATATAAGTACAATCATGCTCTCGATTATTAATTAATTTTTCCAAAAAAAAATCTGAGAAGCTATACATTCGAATGTATATCTTTTACTGAGCTATGTAAGGGGAACGCTGATACCTATTTGGGAGATAAAATATAATTTTAAATTATCAAAAGGGATTTTCAAGGTTTTATTCGAAAACCAAATTCTAATCGGGAAAGAATTGATTTGATTAGTAAAATTAGGAGAGATTTTTTTAAACGAAATTTGTTTTCATTTGAAAGTAGAAAAATGAGCAAATAAATTGTGTTGGTTAATTGGGTAGTCATCTTCGGTTATGATATCCATCAATAAATGTTAGCAGAGCTGAATACCAATCATTTTCAAAATTGAGGGGATTTCGTAATAAACGCTACTTATTTTAGAAAATGCCTATAACTCCTATTGAATATTGTTGATTATGGTATCCTCCTTTCTCCTTTCACCTAGATCCATTGGAGCAGGGAGACCATGATTAGGCGACTCCTTCATCTTGTTAAAACATTTAACACAAACGCCAATAAAACTATTATTTAGAAAATCCTTGAGCTGTTTGGAAAATACTTATGCAAAATAGGAAGATAATATATGGTATGTATCTTCTCATCATATAACGCATGATAATTTATTCATTCAATGTTTGGTTTCACAAACAGGGAATATGTCTAAACACTTAATGAATTTCAATATTGTATTATGGTGAAACCCTCGAAAATATTTAGTAAAAAAAAATTAAATAGATATAACCCCCAGTTTGTAGGATTCTATTACATCTTGTTAACAAATCAACTTAATGATTTCGCGCTTGTGTGCTAACTACTATCTTTATTTCAATTAGTTTGTTAATACATTTTCCAGCAGCAGTCTCAATTCACAAGAGAACTTTTGGAAAGTTTCTCATTTCTCCTTTAATTGAGTCATTTTCTTTATTCGTTAATTATATTTCAAAAGGTAGAAAAACAAATCAAGTAGTTAATTTCGAAACCTGAACAGATTTATCAAAATATAACAAATTTTCTTCATTCTGAAAAGAACCAATATTCTTACTAATAAATTGAATCCATAGTCTTGTAGAGGAAGTAGGGAAAAATGATAAAGGAATATCTAGAAATTTTTCGATTTTATTCAGTATAAATACTTAAAAAAATATAAACTTCCAAATACTTCAGTCAATTAATTAAAAAATATTCTGAAATTCAGAGGTAATTTTATCACAAAGGGTCTGTCCAAAAAGAAAACAGTATCAATAAAAGATTGACGGTATGAGAAACACTTGACCTCCTTAAATTCAGTATTTATTCAAAACTTCAACACAACAGAATAATTTGATTTTTTCTGAGAACTCCGACCCTTTGTGAATAAATTAATGGAAAAATGCCATTCAATTATTGTCATATAAACCATGTAAGATTATTTGATACAATAACAACTTATTGCCAAGAATGAAGAAATTCACCATTTCTTCAAAATAACGAATTATAACAAATCTCTTACAATATAATTAGTTGTACCATTACTATACAGACTTATCAAAAATAATATCTTTGTAGGGGAAAGGCACTTCATTCTGATGTTTATACTGAGAGATTGGACATTTCGGTACATGTTTAAAAAAATTGATTTTATTTTTTTCTTACAACAAATTCCCCGGCTTTGTTTAAGGGAATTCAACAAAAAGATCGTGTATAGGAGAGCTGATATGCATTATCACATTGTAGTTTCAGAATCATTTGCATAAATCCTTTGAGTGTACGCAGGGGGGCCATTATTGAGAAACATAGGGCCATTTCGAAGCTTCTGCTTTTTCTGAGGGACCTGCGGTGTAGCATGGCTATGTTGGTAGGGGTTGACATTCGAATAGTTAAAATCACGAGTGCCATGGAAATTCGAGTAGCTGGACCTGACTGAAGCAGGTCTGCCTGTATAAAGTTCATCAAGATCATCAATCTTATTGAGGGACTGGGTAGAAGATTGTTGGTATGTTAAATTTGCATGGCTATAAGCACCAAAGTTATTATTGGACACATTTAAACTTGGAGGAACTGGGGGTTCTAATCGCTGAGACCTCTCAAAGGTCGATAAGGATTTCTGTTGTTCCATAAGATAGTTAATAGGATTTTGGAGCGATCTTCTCGAGCTTCTAGTTGAAGATCTGGACCCAGAGTGCCTCTTACTGCTGGTGCTGTATCTAGTGGATGAACCTCTGGTCATGACACTTCTCCTTTTAACTTTTCTGGGGGTCATTGGCTTAGGCGACATTGCAGGCTGTAAATGGTTGAAATCTTGACTATAGTCCTCATGCCGATTGTCCAAGTCTGTACTAAATTCAATAGAATAAAGTGATGTTCGATTTCTTTTCCTGGAACTCTTGTCTGAAACTAATTGATTCAATTTGAAAAACTATACTCCAGAATATCTACGAGTTGCATTTAATAATACTGAATAGATAATGATATCTATATTATAACTAATGATTTTTAAACTTACATGAATCATCTCCATCGCTAGAAATTATTCTGATTAAATTTATCCCAAAAAAAACACCAAGAACCTGAAACAAAACAAGTTCTAACATATGTATATAAGAAGAAGTTGAATGTTTCTCACAACAAGAAAGATTTGTAAACTGCACTGGAACACTTCGACATCTACATAATTGAATAGACAATTTTCAACTTCAGGTGGACTTTCAACTTCAGGACTTGATTCTGGTCCCATTCTTGTTTTACATTGTGGTCCTTCGGTTCTCCACCAGCTTTCACTATTAGTATCTAATTTAAGTACCTTGTTGGTCTGAAATATAATATTTATAGTACTGTACTTCCAGTAATTGTTAAACCCATACCTTGTGATCCAGGTCTCCAAGATCCAAATATAAACAAATAATGAACACATTCCACATAATCCATAATATTTGCCAAATAAGATACTGAAACAATAAAAAACTCAAGTAGAAACACATTCAAAACTAGACTTATTAAAGCAGGATTCCTCAGTTCGAAAAGATTCAAAATTACTTACGGTAATAATATATTTCGCTCTATTTTGGTAGCCACCAAAAAATCCCAGAATAATGAATATTATTTCAAAGAAGTTCACTAAGATAGGTATCCACAGAAATCCAAGGAAGTCGAAGACTTGCTTTTGTACAACTGCAATCTGATCAAAATAATTGTTAGGATAAATAACAAATTGTCTCTTGATAGTGAACCTACCGTTTGTATCAAGCATGTTGAAAGGAAAATGTAGCGTCTGATGTGAAATCCCATATCATGAAAATTTTAACGTAACTTATCGCAAACTATCATGTCTTGCTTAATATCATATTATTTACTATGAAATACCAGAACTGAAATTTTCCATCTTTATTCACAAATGCTCCACTTCAGTTAGTTCATTTTCACATTTCCATAGAATTGTTTTCGGAAGTGATAGGATTTTAACTTTTGTTTTGGCAAATATAGACCAATCTCTTGAATAGGAGTAGATTGCGTCCTTCCTGTTATTGTAAGGCTTCTATTTTGCTGTTACCTTCACGATTTGTTTACTTTTTGATGTTTGTTAACAAATGCTATCCGTCATCCTTTGTCAATTTAAAGCAGAAACAACAGGTGCACATCAGCAAATCATCACTTGTCTTTATTTCATTGCAAAGCATCCACTTGAAAGGAATAATTATTATATTTTTGTTTAAAATTTTAGAAACTGCCTTCTCGTTTTCAGTTTCACCACGCAAATATGTTTTTCAAATGTTAAGGTTAAATGAAATGTTTTTCCCTCTATGGTTACGACACAGACTATAATTTATGGTTAAAAATTTTAAGGTTGTTTTTGATACTGACAGTTACTGCCACTTTATTCAAAATAAATTAGTTTCCACACATTTCATTTAATTACTACAAATTACGGGTTTTACAGCTTACCATCAAGATGCCAGATTTGAGTAATATAGAGAAAGTAATGGAAAATATTGTTCTAAGCGAAAGAAGAGATACTAATAAGGGAATCCTTGAAAGAGTTTTGAGTGAAATCAGCAAGACAACTCCTACAAAGCAAATGATGATAGGAATTTCTTCTGGCTGGTGTGTTTTGTTATCTAGGGGCTAACATAAGATAGTTATATGCTATGCTTTATATCATATTGATATAATCTGAAATTGTTCCAGGGTTGGTGGATTTTTAGCTATGAGAATTGGTAAAACTACAGCAATGGCTCTTGGTGGAGGTATCATCATATTACAGATTGCAAGTGAGAAAGGGTTTATCAAAATCAACTGGGACAAAGTTAACGAAAATATTGATAAAGTAGAAGACATAGTTAGTCATGACCAGTTAACATGGATAGACAAGGTATTGCTACTTTTTTTCAACTATAATTTACTGAAAATCATTTTTTCTAGATTACGAAGTTCGCTGAAAAAAATTCAACATTTTCAAGTGGATTCTTAGGAGGATTTTTGATTGGTTTAGCTTCTCATTAGTTTAAGCATACAATTTTGTTTATATCAGTTATTTTTTTAGGTTCATTTTAATATTGTTATCAATAAATTTCATTATCATTTGTAAAGAAGTTTAATTGACAAAAGTGTTTACCCATTCAAGTAGCCATTTAACATCATATGCCCTGTGATAAGTTTAAAACAGTATTGTGTATAAAATATTGCACATGTCTCTTCTTATATATACAGTAAAAAAGATCATTTGGACTTGTCATTTCAGGTTAAATCTCGAATGATCTATGTCGATTATACAAATAATTATACAAGACTTTGAACCTGTCAAATATATGAAAAAGTAAACATAAAACAATCAAATCAAATATAAAATTTTTAACAGTACAAACATTCAAGTATTTACAAAAAACTCCATTCAGGATTATATCCAAACAATAAAATAACAATTAATTTGCAACATATCTCACTAAAACAAGGATTAGCTCTTCGATTTAGAAATCAGTTCATGAAGAAAACATTCAGTAGGTGCCCAGTTGTCCTTCAAGTTACGAATTTCAACTTTTCTTTTTTCATTTTCCCAATCACCTGCAGGTGAACAAAATGAAGTATTGCATTTTTCTCAAGAATCAAAGCATAATACTTACTGAACGAATATAGGCAATGATATTGAGCAACAGCATGTGTAAGCAGTCTATCAAAACTTGTTATAGGGTACTTGATATACTTTTCCTGAGGTGACTGCTTGAAGAAATGTACTACATCCACTTCAAATAATTTCACAGTATCAACAGATAGGTTTTTTTTTATTTTCAAGGTACGTCGAATTTTGGAGGATATCCTCAAGAATGGTTTATCCATTTTATACATGTCAAAGCTTCCAGGTTCGTTACTGAGCTTGAAATTCCCAATTATTTTAATTTGTTCTTCTTCAGGTTTGTCAATGAACTCATTCCAGTATTTTAAGGCTTCAGGATCTTCTACCAGCTTCGACAATGCAGTTTTCCTGGATTCAAATACATCAGATAAATTACTGTCATTTTCTTCTTCGTTGAGGGTTTGCAATATAACACCTTCAAGAAAAAAAATATGTATATAAAATATCCAATGAATATCCACTGAAAACTACTGACGATTTTGATATCTCCTCAACCTTCTTTTGCCACCATGTTTTCGGAAAACCGGAGTATCATCCACTTTGACATCTCTTCGAGGTTTGAATCGAGTACTGATTAATCTGCTTGTGCTAGGAGATGAATCTCCGTTGTTAGACTCGCCGTCAGTGGAATGCCCCACGCTATAATTCATTGAAATAAAGTTAATGGTGGGTTACTGATTATGTATTCGTTCAGTCAGTTCTATCCTATTTGCAGCTGGAAAAGTTTTTGCTATACTCACTCTAATTGGAACTCGCTATCTGAATCAGAAGTAGTCCCTGGGAAAACATATTTTTTTCTGATTTGATCTAATACAGTCATTATTCCAAAAATAAGACGTTAAAATTGAGGAATTTGCAATATTTGTTTGAAACTTTTTTATACTTTCACGACCTTGATGAATTATGACATAACCTCTGACGCTGGAGCGAAATGAAAATTTTGGCACATAAAAAAAAATTTTTTTTTAGTAGAACTCTATGAATTTGAGCATAGATATTTATTATTGAATGTTCTCTGGTCATATGTCATTGTGAAGGTCAAGTCAATTGTCAGAGTTAGACAATAGCCTTCAAAATCTGAGTAAATTGAATGGAACTTGCTCAGAATAATCTGAAAATATTATTTTACACAAATTTTTTGTCCTGTCTTGAATATATACATTGAAGTTTCATTGAATGCTGTATATTCAGTAGTATTCAAGACTCCAAAAGTCCAGGCCTGACTACTTAATATCACAAAAATGAATGGTTTATCAAAAAGTTGTGCAGGAAAGGCACTCTCCCTACGAAATTTTGGTAAAGAAGGTGTACCTGTTGATAAACCGAAAAATGAATCAACTGGCGAAATTCAGCTGAATAGCTACTCTATACCTTTTATTCGTATATCACAAAATTCTTCTTGCTTAACAAAATATACAAATGGTAAGTAGATGCAGAATGAAGATGGTATGATCAACTTATTGAACTCATTTCTTTCAGTTTTATCTAGAACATCAGAAGATGGAATAACGATGGATGATTTGGATGCCCTTCAGCATGATTTAGAGAAACTACTCACAAACTGTGCCTTGAGAAACAGGCATTTCAGAGCTGAAATTGAATCTATTGATAAAGTTGAAGAAAAACGAGACAAAAGAGGGAAACAGGTATATTTCATCGTAATGGGTGAGATTTGACTACTCTTCTCATGTAATACTTTTGATTTTAGACTTCCCTGAAAAGGAAGAGACAAGATGATAAAATGAAGTTGAAGGATATCAAAAACGGAACTAGAATTGTGAAAAAGCATGGTTTAGGAGTAAACAATTTCATTGTAGAGACTCCATCACTAAGGCATGATGTTCCTAAGGTTACCTTACCAAAAAATGATACTTCTGAAAAGTTCTGGGCGTCTGTAGAGCCCTTTTGTGCTGAGATTCAGAAAGACGATGTTGCAGTGGGTACCTTTTTCCTTTGTTGTGGTTTTCTGTGCATTTTCAATAGTTTTCTGGCATAAATTTTGTCTAATTGCTTCCACATTGATGTTTCCAATTTCGTGGAAGATGTTTTTCACTGAACTATTTATGAACATTCCATTTTGTCTCATTAGTTTTTAGATACCCTTATCGAGGAGTGTTCTAAAGAAATAACCATAAAAGTACCTGATATTGGAGAGCATTTCACATCAGAATGGTCAGATGAGCTTCTGTTTGAAGAACAGAATGTAACCAGCACTAAGGAAAAAGACTTCAAGAAAAATGGATTTAATGCGTGAGTAGCTTCTTAGCACTTTTTGGGAAATCTATCCTTTGATAAGAAAACAGGATCTTTTACTAGTACAATACTTCTTTTTCATTTAGTTCTTGTGAATTTTTTAGGATACTGGATAGTTTATCAAACCCAAAAACACAAAGTCTTTTATCAACTCTCCCAGCAACCTTGGATAAATTTAGAGGTAAGAATGACACTTATTATATGAATATTATGCAATAAATTGCATCTGGGTTACAAAAAATTCAATTTTGTCTATTATTTCAGTATCAGATTTGGGCATCTTTAAAAACTACAACAGAAAAGGCTGTATGGAAAAACGATTGAAGAAAGAACTCATTGATCAAGGAATTTTGAGTGTCGAAGATCTTCAAAAGGTAAATTTCATATAAACGTTCAAATATTTCTCTTCCTAATAATTTGTTTTTAATATCTATCCTTTCAATAAAATTTCTTTTCAAGACAACCCCGGAGGATGAAGTTTTACTAGAAATAAAAAAATGTCAACATGAATTGATAACTGTGAATGAATATAATAAAATGGAACTTCACAAACTTAGGAATAGTGTAGCCAAAGATATGAAGAGACAAGAAGTGAAAGAAGCTTTGAACAAATGTGACAACAAGGTAGTTGCAAAGACTATGAAACCGTAATTTATTCTTATCTCATTTCAAATACTTTTTCATTGCAGGTTATGGAATTATACAATAAAATACTTTTGTCTAAGCAGAAAGCTTTGCAGAATGAAGATGAAGATGTAGATAAACAACTATTGAACGAACAAATTACTAAAGATTTCGAAAGTGAAGCCGATGCATTGGTGGAGCAACAATATATTTTAAATCGAGAACTTTTAGATCTAACAGATTCTACAATGTTATATTAATGTAAATTTATATCAAAGGTGTATTTTATTTTATAGAAAATTGTTTATAATACAAAAAAATACCTATTATATGGTAATAAATATTTCATTTATCTCAATACGTTCGTTAAAAATTGGATTCTGATCTGATATTTTCTGAATAACCTGTGGTTTCTGTCTACTTTGGTTAGACTGATATGATCAGGTTTAATGTATCGATCATACTAAAAGTTCTCTTCTTGGTCAATTTGCAGATACTTTATCTGTTTTGACGAAGGCTTCATTTTGGTCTATTAATCTCTGAATAAATATTTTTGCGAAATTAAATCTACTCTACCCTAAAAAGAAATTAAATATATATAGTTGAATCTCACATGGACTACAAGGTTAGAATACTTTGCCAGAAAGACAAAATTCCACTTCTATTTTTGGAGATCAGAGAAGTATTTGATGTCAGGATCAAAAATATGCAGCTTTTATTAGTTGAAGCTTTTAGATTTCAGTTTATTTCCCATCTGTACATATTATACCATTTTATATTATATTTATACCATGTTAGTCCCAATTCATTAGCAGAAATGAAATTATTTCACCATCTTTAATGTAGGATCATCACCATGAGTTATTAATTCATAGTTCCATTAAATTTTGATCAATATTGTTGCATATTGTGTTCACAGCTCAAGTTACTTGAACTTCGTGAAATCATATCAACTTTATAAGTTTAATACAAAGTGGAAACTCTTGCTTTATTAGCAAGAGCTAAAGTAGTAGATGAAGGACTACTTAAAAAGTTCAGTTTAGTATTCACAACAAATAACTGGAGATTTCTTTTTGCAGGATATATTTGTTTATCAGATACAAATTTTGTAGAATTTATCAATTAAACTTACTCAAGTTATGAAACAGAAAGAGTTAAAATTAAAATAGATGTCTTGATACCTAAGTTTTAATAGCAGCAAAATATCTTGTTTAACTGATATTTTTTCGAATTTCAACTAGAGCTTAAATGGAGTCTTCAAACACCATAAAGATATAATGAGCACAATGATGCAAGTAACAAATTGAACAGCATAAATAAAAACATTGTTAAATTATTCTTAAGTAATAATACTTTTTCATGTTAGTACACATGGTTTAGTAAATATATTTTAACAACTAATTTGAAATAGAAAACAAAATCACCAATCAAATTGCAGATTTGGGTTTGCTACCAATATTTGATTTAAACATAAATATTTCACCTGCATTCTCACACAGGCTTAGCTCAAATGAATATTTTCAAAAAGGAAAAATATAAGAGTTTGACAAAAATAAACAGGTATAATGATGATTTGGAATCTTATCAAAAATTAGTAATAACATTGAACTGGAACCTTGGACAATTCAAATATTGTTGCTTATTACCATATAAAATATAGTCGATTGTTATTCGCACAGCTTAAGCAGTTTTTATTAAAGAATTGTTAAGTCCCATGTGTTATTTTTCAAAGCCAAAGCAATTTATGTTAATAAAAAATTTCGACCCATGCATTGGTAACCAACCCACTATATTTCTTCACATTCAACATGGACTAACAGTCAATACACTATTAAAAACCATATTAGACTTCTTGAAACCTTAATACTAACCAAATTGGAAGATTACAATGAAGCTTTGGTACAATTTTTAACCATTCAGCAAGCATATCTTAGTGTTAAGAGATTTTTGGAGGATTGCAACAAATATTTCGCTCGCTTCATACAACTTTCGATAAAATAATTTAACTATCAGCTAAATAATAAAAACGAAGAATAAATAGTTGTTGCAAACCTATTTCTTATGCTTCTTCACCAAAAGCCAGATGATTTTCCACCGGGTGGGTTTTTAACACGAATGCATGACTTTCTTTCCAAATCCAATTCCTCTGTAATTGGGAAAATAAAAGGATTTTTTATTAATAATTCGACTTCCTCAATATAAAGTTTAAATTTTTTTAATCCTTGAAATATTATTATTTTATTTATTTTTTTACGCAAAAGATTAGTAATTAAGTTAGTCTATTAAGCTAAAAATTGGCAGAATGTTCGAAAGTAAGGGAAACTAAAATTCTTTGTACTAGAATTTCGGAATGTTGATTTTCAGCTCATTTGTATGAAAAACATTTTAATTTTATTACTCTAGGCTTTTTGTGTCCTCACACTATTTAAATTTTCCAACCAAAACTCTAATTTATGATGATTTACTTAGTGCATTCGGTGTTAGTATATTATTTTGTAAATATTAAAATCATATTTATATGAATTTCCATTTTTTAAAATATCAACGAAGTTACGCTCTCAATGCTGTAGAGACTGAAATGTTAGTAAAGATAGTAAAGAGAATTAATTAATCTAGCTCTGAATGGCAAAGCAGGAGAAAAGCATTCTGAATCTGTTGGTACACAGTATCATGTTTACTAATATATTTCATTGAATTAAATCATTGTTTATTTACCACTGATGGAGAATGTTGAATCCTGAATATTTCTTTGACCTTCTGGTCTTGGACCTTTGCAAGATGGTGTTGATATAGCTGATTCTGGCAGTGTAGGTGTGGGACAAATATTTTCCAAAAGTGGATGCTAAAATAAATTGAAATATTGCAAATATAACATGGCATTTTTTTGTTGAATTACCTTTTTTGGCGTTGATATCTCCTCATTATTCGAAACATGTTCAACTCTAATGGGCTTAACACTCTCTGTATTTTCCATATTGTAAACATATGGAGCATATACTGGGGTTTCGATGAATCGTCCATGACCTTCTACTGCTTTAAGATGACCATCATCAACGATGACCCTTCCATTAACAATAACATATTCTGGAACCCCATGGCATTCCATCCCTTGAAAAACCAATTTACTACATGTTCTAAATTAATTTTTTATTTTTCTCACCTCAAAAATGTTAAGTTCGATTGCTATATTGTGTGTTTTAGCAGAAATGACTTTTGTTTTATTTGGATTCCAAATAACAATATCAGCATCGGAACCAACAGCAATGCACCCCTTTCTCGGGTATAAATTGAATATTTTGGCAGCATTTGTACTAGTTATAGCTACGAATCTATTAGGATCTATAATTCCTGAATGAACACCTTTTTCCCAAATGACCGACATTCTTTCTTCGACTCCGTTCACGCCATTTGGAATTTTCCTGAAATCGTTCCTTCCCATCTCTTTTTGAGATTTGGTGAAAGTACAATGGTCACTTCCTGTTGTTTGTAAGATATCCCTGAAACACATTCCTCATTCTTTCATCATATTCCGTTACGAGTAGTTTGAAAATGAGTACATATTCAATGTGTTTGAAACCTTTCAATAGTTTTTTCTTAATCTAAGCAGATTCAGGAATATTTTCGGGATTGGTTGGGTTAAGCTTTCGGAGGATTGGGGTGATTTACTATCAAAATGTTGAACTAAGCCACTACAGCATCGATAAATTATGTGTATTCATAAATGGTTAGTCTTTAAGCATGCATGTGACTTGTGCTACAGATATTAGTTAGAATCACACTTACGATGCAAGATATCCCAAAAGCCTGCTAGCATTTTCAGGATTAGAATATATTGGAGGAGCTGATACCAAATTGATATCGTTTGGATCCCCCCCTACACCAATTGAAGATGGTGTTACTGCTCCAAATATTACTTGTCCCATTGATCGTCTCTCTTCAATTATTTTTCCTGATCTTTCTGATTGTACGTGATCGATATAAATCGGTGCTTTTACCTGAATTCAAATTATCCGTGCCAAAAACATGATGAAACAAAACGACCTCAACGGTCATAATGGTTAATCTTGAGTTATCCCCAAACAAAAAACTTTGAATGCTACCAGTCTGAATTTACATTGTGGACAAACATAGCTGCTTTTGTTTGTGAACGTTACATGAAATACGGACTTATTTTAATCAACATCCATGCTCTAAGGCTTTATTAACTAGCTTAACTATGCGCGACTTGAGCCTGCCTTTTTTTTCTATTCTAAAATCGATTGAATTCCTGCCGCCACTAGTATTTGCATGCAAAAGCAAATTCAGAGCACATACGAATGAAAATTATTTTGAACAAAAATTATTTCCGAATACTACTGTTTCAGGGATTTGTGGCAAGAAGGTCAAAATAAGTGTTATTTACATGTGTTAATAAAATTTGTGCATTTTTCGATTAATCGCTAGATTATTTCAGGTGAATCAAACTAAATTAAGGTTTCAGTAGGGGTGTAAGCAAATTTACTTGTGATTCATGATCTTCAAAGTGAAGTATTAAGAATATTCAAAAAACTAATGAAACTTTTGTGTATGAATATTATATTGTGAGCAAGTGGTAAAAATAAAATAAAACTTACTGTGCTAAGAAATTCATAAGAGTCTTTGGTGTGGTAATGTCAGGTCTCAGAGGTGGACTTAGAATATAACCAGCAGCATGGTCAAAACATTCATGGCTACAATGTGAACCATCACAGGCAACACCAGCAGCTAAAGTTTCACCAAAGACTTTCTTACTATTTTTTTTGCGTGCTGCATCTAAAGCCAAACCTGCTGACTTACTCATAACATGCACAATATATAGTGGGGTATCTACCTACAATATGCAATCAGATGCTGGTAACTCAAATAATGAACAAGTGTATCGTATTAGGTAAATAAATAATGAATAGAATTCTCAAGCAAAGTTCAATTCTTAGGCACACATTGAGGAAAAGGAGCAAGAAGAAAGAGCTCACAAGCCTGAGGCTCCTTAATTTCAGCCAGCAATTTTAATAAGAAAAACAATAATAACTTTTGAAATCAAGGTTGAAAAGATTTTTCTTCGCTCCAATAATCTCTACTGTGTGTGTATCGAGATGAAATTGGCGCATGCTTTGACGCAGAGAAGATTTTAAATGGCACAGACATGAATGAAAATGAGAAAAATTCGATTCAGATTTCTTTGCCCACCAAAAGTTTGCATTTAGTAAAAGGATTCATTCAGAATACCTGATTTGCAATAACACAAGCTCTATTGACAGCTTCTGCTTCAACTTCTTCAGGCCGTGAAAGTTCATGGCCCTCTGGTCCAGTAATACCTTGAGCAAGTAATTTTTCAGCGTTTTTCTTGATGATCAAACCATTTTCACAATGTACCATCGGAAGGGCGCCCAATTTTTTACATTTTTCGAAGACCGAATAAATTTCCTCATCGTTCAACATTAGGGAATAGGTCATGAACATTTTGAAAGAGTTTATGCCATGTTCAGCTGTAAGAATTTCCATATCTTTCTCAACACTGTTGGACCAGCTTGTTACTCCCATATGGAGAGCATAATCGCAACACACTTTGGGATCTGCCCTTTGCCTGGCATCATAGTAGGCATCTAGCACCGATTGACCTTTGTCAGGTATGGCAAAGTTGACTGAAATTTAAGTAAGATCAATTGGTGGATGATTCAAGAGAAAATTACCCATCAGTACTTACCAACAAAGGTTGTTCCCCCAGCCACAGCAGCTTTAGTTCCTTGATAATAGTTATCAGCTGTACATGTGCCCATAAACTCAAATTCAAAATGTGTATGAGGGTCAATACCCCCTGGCATAACATATTTCCCTCTGGCATCTATCACTCTAGTGCCCCCTGGAATGATCAGATTCTTTCCTATGTGTTTGATAACTCCATCTTCAATATAGATATCATCATCAGTTGTCCCATCTTCATTTACTATTTTCCCATATCGAATGAGCAGGCGATTTTGGGCACTCTGAAATAAAGTGAATCACATAAATATAAACTTCACAACATCAAGACCTTATTATATTCAACCAGTGTTCTTAAGCAACTCAAAGACATAAAGAGCAATACGAATCTTGTATCAGATTGAAATGAAGACTAAAATTAAAACTACAACTGATGATTCTAAAAACCCTGGTCTAAATTAGAAGAAAAATACATATTCTAAAAAGTATCACATGAAACTAACCATGAGGAAGTTCATTAAATAGGTACACCTCTCTCAAAATTCGAAAATAATTGAAAATGTAAATTAAGTTAAACTGAAAATTTCTTGCTTGAATGTTTAGGATAAGTATTTATCTTTGGATCCCATAGGAATATTTATAACAGCAATATTTCATTTAATCTTATTACTGTTCAAACAGAAATTGGAAATAAAGGAAACAAATATTGTATTAAACTTGATAAAGTCTATTAATCTCCTATATCATTAAGGAGAATAAATATTTAGAATGAAACAATTTTAATCAATGATTTGATGTAGAATGGCTATCAGGAACCTTAGGAGTTAATTTTAATGAATATGTAAAGCTTCAGGACCTTATTTTGAGTGAGTAGCAGACATCAGAAGGAGGAAAATGTACAAAGGCAATATTTAATCAAATTGATTCGATTTTGTGACCATACTGTAGTATAGTTTGAGGTCACCCACATTGTCGGGAAAATCAATTACATTTAATGTATCTAATCACTTAGCACATAAGCGATAATAAATGTTTATTCAACTCACCATGTTCAATAGAACAAATTCAAAAGCGGCTTGTTTTCAATGAAATAAAAGCCTCAGTTCAAATGAAACGTTTGATGCACATCAGAGATCCCCGCAACCGTTATAATAAAAATATTCCTTGAAGAAAACCAGTTAATTTATTCCTTGAACCGGTTGGAAACAGACAGACTGAATGAAAGCAAATGAAAAATTTAGGGTTTATCAGATAATTATCCTTGAAAATGATTAGGATCGCAATTTGCGATGATTTACGCAAAATCGTTAGTATCTCGTTAATTTTGCATCATTGGTGCATTATGACACGGCATAAAAGTGTTATTCTCATTTTAATTGATCGATGCAATTTTCATTCAGAAGTTTCGTTTTATATTTAATTTCATGAGAGAACTGCCCTGGAGAAAATCAATAAATAAAGGCGTTTACCGCTAGACCCATCAAAATTTAATTCAACCATTCTGTTAAATGGGATATCCTGTATAGGCAATACGACTATTTCTGAGCCGGAAATAGGAAATGATGCCGTTTTATTAGAGACCCAGCATAAATTATATAATATTTATGTTACAATTACCTGTAAATGAATGGGCACTTTTTTGACTGGAGTACTCATAGTTGTGAATTGTACTAAATCGCTAATATCTTTAATTCACTACTTCCGCAACTCTCAAAGATGCCCGTTTAACAATTTCGGTTTAACGTAAACTAAATAGAATAGTGTGGTTATTATTTCAACTCAAGGACAGAATGCGCCGATGGGTGTTTCTATTTTATTTATATGCCCGATTTTCCTTCAGCTGTGAGCGTTCAACTCGAAAAAGGATCACTTCGCCATACTAATTCATAACACTTCTGAGCCGATAGATGCCACTACCAACTCGTATTGATTAGGAGAATGGTTTCTGAGTAAGAAGTCAGATTAGTTTGAATCTGACCCAATAGATGTCACTGCTGATTTAAAAAAATACAGCGACTTGAACACCCTGTATACAACAACAGCGCAACTGAAAAAACAAGATTCTTCGAAGAATTTTACTATTTTGTCAGTGTAGGTATATAGGGCTGAAATTTTTTTTATTTTACTTTTCAAGTATTTATACAATTCTCTCATCCATTTCATTTAAAATTCTTGAGGCACTTTCAATTTAGATAATCGATGAGAAACCACACCAAACAGGAGAGATAAGAGATAAAAAAAGTGAATAAAAAAACTAAATAATATGAAAAATAGAAAAATTAATAGATGCTGATTGCTGATCATGTGTGGTCGAAAACCGAAGATCATATAATAGATTAGAATGCGACAAAGATTCTGATCAGAACAAGAGAAGAATTAAAAAGTTCACTTGTATTTTGTTGAATGAAGATCATAATCTGGCCAATTCAGTAGGAGTATATTAATTTATCGAAAAAAGCACTGACATGAGGAAAATTCAAAATTAAATGTGTTGATGAATGTCTAATGAAAAATTTGAAACAACGGTTATGCAGATTTTCCAATATGGTCTTATGAAGATCACTGATGTTGACTTTTATATCCAGTGTTTGAACATTTTTTAAATCAGTTTGTTTCAGAGACTGGAAGTGAAAACCTAACGAAGTTTTGGAGAATGCAGAACAAGAATCCTCTCAAAATAATTTTCAATAGATATCGAAAGGATTGAATTTTTCGATTCATTTTTTGTTTATTTATTTATTTATAAGGAACACGAACAGGTAACTCAAAACCCAAGACAGTGTTCACAAATTAACAATAATGAAAATTTTCAACAAAAGTGCCTTATTCCTATAAAAAAATAACAAAAATAGGTGAACAATGAGAAAGAAATAACAGATTATGAGATAGCATTTAACAAAAATGCCTTATTCCTATAAGAAAATAATAATAAGAATAAGAAAAAAAACAAGTGAACAATGAGGAAGAAACAATTGACAATGAAAGGTCGTTCAATAGAGGGATTGGAAATATTTTTTGAGAGAATTTTTATTTTTGAAAAAATACGTCTACTTGATCTTTGAGGTCATTACAGTGATATGAATAATTTTTTAATTTGTTCGTTTTTCTCTATTTTCAGATATAAATTTTGGGAACCTTCCTCCTTTCTATTTTACTGGAAGCCATGGTTTTTACTGCTGAGGATTTTTAATTGAAATATGGCCAGAATTGTATGGTACCCTGGTTCTTCAATAAAACTCACTTTATTACCTTTTTCTGTTTGTCATTGTGAAGAGCGACACTTTCTCGACTTGCAGCTGTCTTGAATATTCTAGGTATTAGCTTCATCTAATTCTATATTCGGGATATTTCAATTGCTCGATTTCTAACAGTTATCACGAACGTTCGTATTTAAATAAATAATTATTTCGATTTCACTGCGATGGCAGTCTAAAGTACAAAAGGATAATTCGACCAAATACAGTCGGCGGTTAAATTATAGGCTGTACCCCGCGAGCGTGCTTTCAGAGGGGTGTTTTTTGTGAAAAGTAGGTAATCGCTGAGTCTCGCCATGCGTTGCTTTGAAAGAGGTGTCCATCAGAGAAACTGAACAGCCGCCACGTTCGAATTGCAATCTTTGTTCACAAGATTTGCAGTTTAATGCTTATTGTCGCACCTGGAATTCACCCCTCTCGCAGATCCTCACTAAAAAACCGGCTTGTATAGAATATTTGGGGAGAACCTTTGTCAATGGGGTAGAATAATGGAATCTGAGACGCATCAACCTACCCCTAACTCACCCTTTTCATATGCGATGATGCTACAATCGTACTGTATAACCGTCTGGTAATCAGCTTCTCGACTGATCTTCCTTCCGTATCGCTGAATGTATGTAGGCCCAAAAAACCCACCCCTGTTAAATTGCCCCACAGGAATCTGCTCTCCCGGAAAGTACCACCCCATAAAGCCGTTCTGTTCAGCTCCCAGAAATACCGGAATTTGTCAGAGAATGCTCTTCAAAAAAAGCCATAGGTTCTTTTTGGATAACCTCTCTGCAAATTGAAAACATTTCAAAAAGTAGTATAGTGTTAAATACAACAAGAGCTTTTCCTGACAGTTCAGTATATATATATATAAATATATATTCTTATGAAAAAGAGAGCTAAAATAATACAATAAATGTTGAAATAAAAAATACCCTAAGCTGAGGTAAAAAAAGAACGGGGTATCATAACATTCTTCGTATGATACTATAGAATCATACGATACTATCATCACTAGTATCATACGATACTATACAGCCAGGGGAAAAAACCTCAGACGAAAAAACCTGTCTCCCCGTAAAAAAAATAACATAAAATATTAAATATCAGGAAAATCTTGAAAGACATCAGTGTGATCATCTTCATGTTATCCGTCGATGGGCTCGGATAAACAGATTCTTCCCAAAACGACTCGCAATTCTTAATCTGAAATGAAAAAAGACAAAAGCAGAAAAGAAACCGATTATTCAGAATAAATCAAATGCATTTTAGAAATGCATTTGCTACTTTAAAAAACATCAACATTCAGATTTCTTGGCCAAATAATGTTCGGAGGTTTATAAATATTTATGACAGAAATGTCACAAAATTTGAAAGAAATGAAAAAAAAACTCCATCAATTTCCCCTTTCCGAATCTGTTGAAAATTACGAACTGATAATTTTTTAACCTAACAAGCTAAACTTGTAAAAAATCAATTAATACATAACCTTTCAACTGTCCTCCTTCACCAGGATTTTTTTCTGTTGCAGTGTGGGTTTCTTGCAGAAGAATCACTTCGATACCATGTTCATCAGCTAATTTGGAGACGTAATCACACTTGTCTTTCGAAATTCCTTCGATATTCAAATTCAAAATCCACAAATTCTTGCTCTCTGGCCGTGAGAGTTTTTCAAACCGGATACGACCTTCCAGGTGATGATTTTTCGGCACTTCAGATGTTTGAAGACCGCTACGGGACCCCAATGAAAGGAAATCATCTCCCATAGATAAACCAAACATTTTATAACACAAGAAAACAGAAAATTCTTCAGGACCAAAAACTACGACATATTGGGAGAAATTGTCATATTGTAACGGAAAAAACAATATAACATACTCTTTTTATGACTTGCAACATTTTCTAGTTGTGAGATACATTTTAGAAAAATCCATCAAGTTTAAACTTTGTAAGGAAAGTCTATTGATCAACTTCCTCCTATCAGTAGGCATTTGTTGAATATCATAAAACGACTGATTGAATTTTCACTCAGAAAGCAAGATCAGACTAAGTAATAACAACTGATATTATCCGAGTTTCCCGAATGATTTGTGTACATAGGAACTCCACAAGGTTCAGTGCTGTGGCATTCCAGTTTGAAACTTAATGCAGGCTTCAGATACTTACCTACACCTTTCTGATTGGTCCAATATTCAAAATACCCGAATTGATATAAAAAATTTTTGAGGCTTGTTTTCCATCTGCAATTCTTTGAAAAATCTTCTCTAAGGGAGTTAAAATATCCTTATGTATTTGAGGGATTGTTTTCGTTGAACGAGAACGACTCATTTTGGTCTTAGATGAAGTATTAAATATTTCAATGAGCATTGAAATCTTTTAAATTCGAGGATTTTTCTTGTAGTTTTTTTCCACAATTTTGATATACGTTCTTTCGTCTACCTCTTCTTCCATTGTTGCAACCGATTCCCTCACCACCATATTTTCAATTGTTCACATTAGTGTTTCACTTAAATGGAAAGACATTTTCCAGAATTGAATTTCATTTTTTGTTCACAAATTAAATATTCTGGGTAAAAACAATATTTCATACTTTGAGTCTTTCTTTAATTAAATGTTGATCTTAACAGTTATTTCCGCTTTAATTATATGAAATTCTGTATCGTCATCAAAGTAGTGTCTATTTTCGAAAAAAATGTGCTCTCTTCGTAATAATTTGAGATTTAACATTGTTCCTCGAATACTAAATTTCTCTATTATCGTTTTGTAGATGCTCTTCGCACATTTTCATGAGAAAAATGTTGAATTTGAAAATTATTCTAAATTATTATTTGTGAATTATGAATTTTATATCTCTTCAATTAGACTTTAATCCAATAAATTTTTTCTGTTTCTTTTAGGTGAAGAATGTTCGTACGGTCTTCAGGGCCAATGGTGAGTGGCGGTCAGTTCCTCGCTTAACACGCCGTTGATATCACGCATTTAGGGTAGTTTTCATGCGCGCCACCCCCATACCAAGGACCGCCCTTCATGTCCAGTCGATCCGCCTTAATATATACCTAATTATGCCTTCATTATTCACGAGACAGAATGACACCTGACATCCTGCATATTTCAGCACTTCAACTTCACTTTTCATTTATGCTGTCATTGGATATGCTGGCAGAACATTGAGCTTTCCTTTGGGGCAATTTGGGAATCGGAAAATTCGTTCCAACTATGGAAAGGTTATAATTCTGGGAAATTAGGGTTGAGATCGGCTGAGTTTTATATTCGGGAAGTCTCTAGAGGTTCTGAAAAATTTAAGGAAACTTTATCTTCTTTTATATATTGAAACAAAAATCAAGCAGAGCTCATTTTGATTGATTCAAATAGTAATAGCAAAGATATTTGTGGAACATAGGAAAATGCTGATCTTTTTATTTCATAATAGTATATTCTAAGTTATGATTACGAATGCAAAATTCGAAAGAAGAGAGTAGATATTATTGTGAACAATACTACAGGGAAAATGCAAATTATTTATTTATTTCATAAAAAACATATTTATTGATTGATTGAAAATTGATGGATATCATAAAACGTAACTAATGCTGTATCATTACATACTTAGTACATGACTCATTACTATGAAAACATATTGATATCAGAAGAAAGAACTGGTACATAATTAGTCACCATATCTTTTTGATAGGTATCAGATCAGATAAAAGAAATGAGTGTGTATCTACCTATTTCTTCTCTACAATGATTTGGCTGCCGGTGTAAACTGTAGTAATTTCATCTTCGAAAAAAAAGTAATAAAAAGACGCCCAACACTGTGAATGTATCTACATTTTTCAGGAAACTTTCAAAGTCAGGAATTTCTGGCTTCTCAGCTTATTTGAAAAATTGTGGAACACCAAGAATGCTTACAAGGAGATGTTAAGTATTATTCAAAATTCAAAATCAAATAGAAGAGGAAATGTGTTTTCAAAGCTTAGATATATGAAAAAATATTTAAAATAAGTACTCGTTCAAGTATGGAAGCAAGTTTTTAATTTGAGTAGAGGAAATTTCGAATGACAAGCAAGGCAAGTTTTGAAATAAGGCTGCGAGAATGGTTTTCATGTGTACTGCTTGATTTTTTGCTTTGTCAAGTATGTAGTATAGTTTTTCTGATTCATTTCTGGTTTCGCTCATTTTTCTGCTAACTTTTTTATTTTCAGATTTGATCTCTAAGAAGATTCAACTATTTTCTGGTCTGATTGAAAAATGTTAGTAACCTTTTTATATTAATCTGACAACTCCTTGTTTTGATGTGGTTAGGTATTTATATTCTGCTCTTCATTAAGTGAGTTGAGACATAATGGGAGTGAATGATTCTGCAACATTGGAGCTAATCAAATCTTTTGTTATTCCTTTATTAGAGCCTGCACAAAACGTGAAGGAAATTCTACCCCAAAAAGTTGGAGAGGATAATGGTCTCGTGAAGAATTTGTGGGAGTGAACGATATCGAAAATTTCCATTTCGCGAATTTGCAAACCCCTGAATAAAAGAGGAGACGAATGGAAAGTCCCATTTCCATAAAAAGGTTACTCGAAATATTTTTGATGTAGGGGTGACTAGCCACTCAATAATTAACTTGGAGGGTATCTCCATTTCACCGGATTTTCGTGGGAGGAGCTTGCCTGGTCAAATGGGCTCATAGCCATTCAGGGGGATCAGAAGCTGGTAGAATTTCAGCGCACACCTTTAGGCCCTTGGTGAAGCTTCACATACACGAACAATATGTAACCCAGCGACCCTTTCGAATCAGTTACGCGAGAACCCTATTCCGAGGCAACACCACTTTCATTCACCCCTTGTAGTTCTCTTGAATAGGATCGGCTTGAACTATGGTTTTTTACCAACCCCGGCATGGATGCTGCGGCTTCAAGATGCGGACCAACGTTTTTCTGTGCGAGGAAAATCCAGAGGAAATCTTCAGGTGGGTCCAAATTTTCCCATTGTATTCTGTCATACATTTATTCTAGATTATGATAAGACGCGCTTTTTCAAAATCTCAAAATTTGAATTTATCCAATTCGTCCCCATTAAGAAATAAAATAGACTTCCCTCTTGATGATTTTTTTGAATTTTCATACAGAGATTTAATAGCTGTATGTTAATTTCACCTTACGTGATTATCATCCTAGATTTGGCACGTAATAACGTAAATGAATCAAATATCTAAGATGATAATATCTCATGCAAGATCATTTTCAGTTATAATTGAAGATCAAAAATCACATCATCACTCATCTCCCTCATTTAACGCAACTACAATCAACTCTGACCTCAATTAAAAATTTTAATTTTCACAATAAATTAATTTTCGTAATATCAAACCATTCATTAAAAAATTTTCCTCCTTCGTGGATTGTGAAGAGATCGTGAATAACATGGTAGAATTTTTCTCAGCATATGTTTCTTATTCAACTCGATAATAGCTTCCATGTTTCCATGCTACGAAAAAAAAATCAGGGAAGTATCAAATAAAACACATCTGCTAATAAAAATTTAACGACTCAGGTTTAACCTTGGTTTCTATTAATGCTCTGTAATGGATACGAATCCTGCAAAGATTGTAATTTTAATATTTGTTTTTTCAGGATTTTTGCCAGACTTCAATTTTCTGCTCTTATTTTTCGTTTCCTCTGGTTTTGATTGTTGCTCGAAAGCCAGTGATTTTGATTGACTTTTGAGCTGCAATCGATAACAAAAGGAACGGTTTTTCTTCAATGATAACTCTAAAACAAATCAAGGTAAGACATAGATTCTAAGAAAAAGCAACGATAAATTTTTCAAATTTTCTTTTTCGCAATTATTAAAAAGAAAGTTCATATCAAAACTTTTACTACAGTAAATGCTTGGTTGATTTATAAGTTCGAAAATTACATCAGCTTTGCCTGGATGTTTTCGAAGTGAATACCATATTGCTATTTGGCGTCATGAAGCAATTTGCAAACCCACACATATTCCTACAGCATCTTCTATGAGATGTGATGAAATCATCTTGTCTAAATTGGATGTGGATAATGGATTTTCTCGCTTTATGTTCGAATTTTAAGACAACCAATTACATATTATCTTGAAAATGAACGGCCAGTATTGTTTATTTCTGTTGCGGATTTACCAGTATGTTAATTGATTAAGACGAATTTGAGAGGTGATTTCTGTTCATTGTCCATCCTGTTTTATCCTACTCTTAAACAAAGTATAAAAATAAACGAATATCGAGTGTGCACTCTGAAGTGGACTGTTCAAGATGAAAGTGTTATTTCTGTTTTTCTTAGTGTGCTTAGCCTCTTCTGCACATGGGGCGGTTGCAGTAGGTCGAACTCCTAGTGAAAAATTGAAAGGTATTCAATTTTCAAACTTACAAACCAAAAAAAAAAATTAAGATGTGGTATTCATGATTTTGATGGCTTTTTTTTAATAGGTACCATCGCAGGAATTCTCCTTTTTGTAGCTTAACATCATTATTTTTTTTTATCATGATCTGTGCTTCAATTTTGTTTTTGGCGTTCGTCAACCAAACTGATAGAAATATCAATAGAATGCTAGGATTAAGACGATTTCATTCAATTTTTTCTATTTTGAATCACAAAAATATTTTCATAATTTATAATTATAATTTCGTCGATATTGGTTTGTTTTCAATTAGCAATAAAATCGTTTTATTAGATCCATCGTTTAAATGTAGCTTCTGCTCAATAACTATCCCTATTTTATTCCTTTCCTACACATTTTTTTCTATATGAAGAATATTGAGCCTTTAACAGAAATAAATTTTATTTATGTCTATAGTTTAATTATTTTAAGGACATCCGAATCAATGTTGGACCGAAGATCTTGGCTATATTAATAGTGGAGTAACAAAGAGATTAACAAACCAGTGTGCTGAATTATCTTGTGAGGAAAATGGCGAATACAGTATAAAAGGGTAATTTTTTTTCATTTACAATTCAAGGTAGCGAGTATTATATGGATTCAATCATGTGAGATTAGAAATGATTACTTTTCGAATATTTTTTCGAGTTTTAATCATCGTACATATTTTTTTGCAGATGCATTGTTGTGAATGTTGAACCACCATGTACAGTAGAGAAAGGTGATCCCTCAAAGCCCTATCCAGATTGCTGTTTCGAAATAAAATGCCCTAAGAAAAATTAAGATTTATTTTGTTACGAAGACATAATTATTTTCAATATAATCTGCTATGAGTTTCCAGTTTTTTTACCTTGCAACAGAATTTTTCTCAATCCTGATTCAGATGAATTGTGGATCCAGTTTGAGTTGTTTTCTTCCATCAGAAGCAGATGTCATCACGAAAATGATTTTAGTTTTCTACAACTAATAATGTTCGTTCGTTAGAGATAATATCGACTCCTAGCGATGATGTTCAAATAACTAAATCTGATTTAGAAATCAACGTGACATGAATAGAGACAGTACAGAATGAAGTGATTTGCAGTGACTACATGAATATTCATAATCACGAATCACAAATTTAATCCCACATCTTATCATTAATGGATTACGTCGACTTCCTTTAAAATGGCAAATTCTGTTTGACATTGGAGTATTATTAAAAGTTTTTTTTCAATCCAGTCACGTCGAAAGGCAAATCCGAAAAAGAGTGCTCAATGTCTGGCAATGACCGAGATATTATTGATACTAGAATCAGGTGAAGTGGATGGAAAAATATTATCGATTGTAGTATAGAACGAGCCCTGAACATCAATCAGTTTGTGAATTATAAATGTTGAGAATTGCAACTGCGAAAACTTCGGTGTTTTCAGTTACCTTTTACAAGTGAGTATTCGCAATGGTTAAGAATTTTTACCTATTATCTGTAAATTACATCAAAGGAATAATTTCATCAATATATAAAGAAACATTTCATACCAAATGGTCTTTGCAATGAATATTCCAATTTGTCTGATTCAATTTGAACGAAATTAAGTTTTATTTGTTAATTTATTTCATTGTTCCTATTTGAGTTGAAACCTCAAACTAGTTTGTCAATGCTTATTACATCAAAATAGATTGCACCACAAGAACTAAAAAATTTCAAATGCTCCTTTTTTATCAAGACTAATCCTGTATATCGGCTTTTAAGATATCGACGTTGATAACTGGTGTTGTTCAGTATTTCAAATGCAGTCAACAAAATGAGCAATATCCGATTTATTAAGTTATGAGCTATTCTCAAGCAATCAGCATAAACATAAAGACCAGGAGTTCTAATTATAGTTTTAACAGGAAGAAGAAGGAAGTAATGCAAGAGCTGCAAAGCGATAGAAAATCAATTTTCAAAGGCCATCAGGTTTCATATACTGTGCGGATAGTTCAAGCAGTAACACTAGTGTGTTGTTAGCAGAAAATCCAATCTACAGAAGACGATGCGAAATTTATGCCGGAAATTATCAAAGCCCGAACTTTTATAGATTTTATGGACGTTACCGCTATTCGCATTGAAAAAAACTACTACTGAAATAGATACCGGTTTTGCTGACTCGTATCCATATTGAACTTTGGCAGAAACAGATTAAAATATAATTGAATGAACTGTCTGGTAGATAGATTACTGATTGGCGATTGACCTGAAAACTGAATTGAAACATCCTAAAATTCTATAATGTTATCAAAAGCACATGGATGTTAGCAAAAATAAACGAGATGTTGAGAAATTTTTTTCGAAAAATATGTTTCAATTCCATCTTTAAATTTCGCTCCAAGAGGCATCCTTCAGATACCGACTGTGCTGATAATGGCAACACCGATTTGATACCATGAAAGTTGCCGAATTCGCACTGGGGCCAAGAACCCAGCACCCATTTAATCGTCTTCACAATACAATAATTCGATCTAGTTCAGCGTGTTAAGTTGTCCCAGTAGAGTATTGGAGGCTGTTTTGATAACAGGGAACCTATTGTATCAGCCGCAAATCGGTTTTAGTTATATATAGAACACTTATTTATGTGACTGGTGATATTCTAGAAAAAAATTAACAATTCTCATCAAGTTGGTACAAATCGACAGATTTCACATTGTAAATGTTCTGTTTGATGTTAACCTGAAGCCTCAACTGATTTTAGTGGTTTTGTTTTCCATTATCGATTTGTCCTTCAAATTCCAAATGATCGGATATAGTACCATTCAGCAACATGATCGAGGTAAGTTAAATTGTAGCATTTTGTATGCATTATGATTCTCTATGATGTGCGTTTCGGGAAGAATAATTACGTGGAAAACCGCAAATGTGTTCATAGGATATTTCAGTGAATTTTCACAACTTGAAATGAACGATGAGATTTCAAGGTACAGGATATACTTTTCCATTTTTTGTTGAACGTGTACAGATTTTCATCTCTCAGAAATCGTTTCTCATTTTTTCCTAAATACACAAACTTATAACATCAATGATGCCTACATTCTTGAATGGGCAGTATATTTTTCCTCAGTTCAGTGCCGCAATTTCGAAGAATGAAAGTCTTCAATTTGAAATATACAACATCCTATGTATAAGAATGTTATTAACAGCGTTAACTCAAAATTTATGAATTGTAAATTTCAATCAAAAATGTATGGCAGTCCCTGATGAACATATTTTAAATGTTAATTTCCAATTTCTCGCAAAATATTCTTTTTATCAAACGAATAATGACCGTTGGACTCCAGAAAAAAAAATGGGACATTTATTCTTGTTGTTCTAAAATTTCCTCAATTCGTCGGAGTTACATTTCCAATTGGTACTCTAGAATTTATTCACATGTGAATTTTTTTTTTATTGAGCTAGCCTAAAATATGCAGCCCCTAGCCTACCCTGCCTAATACAACCTAACGACGGCCCTGAACTAGAAAGACGTGATATTGTGGATTAGAAAGACGTCAACAAAAAATTTGACAAGAATAAATCAACCTTTTGTTTTACAAAGTTTTATCAACTCTCTCACTAAGAATCTGAATTAACTTGAAGGTTACTACATTACGATGATAATATTGACGTTGGATATGTTAATTGCAGCAATAATATGTCGAACTATTTCCTGATAACAAAATCAAATCTAATCTTAGCGCAGTAAGGGTAAAATTTCCATCGTCAGATATTTTTATCTTTCATCTGTTATTAAACTAATTACTACATAAATTCATTAATAATTCGAATACCTTCCATGTTGTTACAAGTTATAATTCATCCGAAAATTCATACATGAGTCGAGTACCCAAAAATGTAAGTTGCTTTTCAATTGAAAATATTATTTTATTTATCTAGTTTTCCTAGATTGATGACAAATTTAGTTTTATGTGTATTAAACTTTGAAAGAAGATATTCGGGATAAGTACATATTTCATTCAGAATTCCCCATTCTATGCAGTTGTTTTCCTTTGCAATCGAGTTATCAAGTTCTCATAAAAATATCTTCAGGTAAGGACTCATGCAAAATAATATTATTGTTGCCAGTATCATTTCAATAGGAGGCAGAATAACAAAGCAATTGTTATATTTTCAAAGAACGTAATCGAGTAACCGAAAAATTAGTCATAGTTAATATATCACACAACTTATCGATGCACACAATAATATATAGACTGAGAAAATAACAGAATTGCAGATGCGAAAAATTATAAAAAATTAATTCAAAAAATCAGTACAAAATCTGCCTAATCCTTGAATTGCATGAGCCATATTTTCACATTTGGAAGGGCTTGATCTGATCTGAAATATTAGCATCCTCAATGATTTTGAAGCTGCAATTTCTATTACTTTTTCAAACCTCAATAACATGGTAGGAGATTCAATACAACAGATCCGATGATCCAAAGTTCATCAACTACATTCCAGAATAATTGAAACAATTTAAAAAATAATATAATCTTTCAATCCAATTTAACTGTTTAATCGTGTAGGTCAGTATGTGGAACTTAAGTATATTTTAATCGCTATTTTTACAACAATGAATATTTACTTATCTTAATCCTTTATCTGCGAAAATCTCGAGAACAGGTTTCAGTTTTTCCATTTCCATTATTTTCTCATACAGAGGATGATCATTATCAAGAAAATAGGGTCTAGGAATTGCTCAGGTAGATTTGTGGATATACCCACCACTTTAATACACTTTCTGTATCGACTTTGTGGCAGTTGTGACCCTAAGGTAGAGTGCTTGTGTTCGATTTCATTTGTGAAAAAAATTGTTCCACTACAGCCATGAACGAAGTTTCTGAAGGTGAGATGTTTTATGTTAGGAAGTCTTGCAGCGTTTCATTTATAAATATTGTAGAAAAGGTTGCAAAGTGAAATAAACTATGAAATCCTATTAATTTTCGTCATATTATTAATATTTTTGTTCAGGTAATTTGTGTTGACATTATACTTTCAGCTGATTTATAGTTAGTTTCGACTACAAAGGGAGATAATTGCAACAATCTCATCAATTATTATCCAGTTTTGGCACACTGCAAAAATGAAACGTAAACTAGCAACTGGCTTGAAAATAATTATTACGAATTGCATAACCACATGTTTTCATCTTCGGAATAAAAGAGTCGGTAAGAAACCAGAGGATATGCACTGGCAATGAGAAATTAGAGCACCAATGTGTATATAAGGCTTTTTCTGCTTAAGTTCTGTGTCAAATTAAACATTTAGGAGGTAAATTGATGAAAATGAAATCCTTCCAATATCGATCGGATATGGTAGAACTTAGGGGTCATTTTGATATATCACTCACACCTTCTCGGATATATTCCTGTGATACCCATAGCATCAAATGGTCCATGTACATCAATCTTCATTTAGGGAAATCTAGATAGAGTACGAACTTGTCTCTGTCGGACTATCATGCAGATGTACCCATCGTATGAATTGATAAAATTCTAAATGCGTTTAGCCTGTACATCCACTGAAAAGTTGCCTGAATAATTAATGACGCAAATGAGCTCGATAAAATAATCATTGCAGCTTGACACCTCAAATCAGTTCTCGCAACACAACGGCATAATATGGATATTGTGACCGACGTATATGCAAAATGCTGGTTGTCAGTGTGGAATATATGATATTTTTTGAGCAGGCGAAAAGAATTGTCCAGAGATTCTCGATAATTTCCAACTTTTTAAAACTCAATTGGAATTAAAAACTGATTATCACCGTTTTCTCATTGTTTGAAAGTCTGTGGAAAAAACAAAACCAAAAGTTTCAATGGCCCATCTATAAGGGATCATCAGAATTTCATTTATTACTCTCACTGAAATCTATCGAACCTGTTCTGTTATTTTCTTTTCTATATTCATAAACAAGAAAAATCTCAGAAATATTCCCATACATATTCTCTAAGTATATTTCCCAATTAAATCTCCCAAATGCTTAATCAGTGTACTTACATTACATTGGAAATTTTGATCGAAAGTTTTTTCTTTCACGATTAAAAACCCAAACACTGCCTATTAACACCATATGATTATTCTCTGTAATGATATCTGCGCTCCAGGACATAGAATAATTATGAAATTTTTTTTCTTAGGTACTATGTCGGACTTTCGTAGTCGAACTGAGCTTGTGGATGAAGTAACACCCCTAAAAAGAAAATCGAGCCAATGGAGAGGCCTTGTGGCTTACTGGATCCTTGGACTCTGCAACAATTTCGGCTATGTTGTGATGCTCACAGCTGCAGATGACATCATCAAGAGTCATTCTGAAAGTCATGTGAGTAGCTCCTGACAACTTGAGAAATAACAGCTTTTATTGTTCTAGAAGAAGTCTTTCACTTTTTGAAAAAGTGTTAAGGAAGATGTCTCTGAAGTTGAAAAAACTTATGAGAAGATACAATTTTCACATTTATCATCCAGGTACCAGGTACATAGATCACAAAACATGTTCTGTCTATGAAACTACCATATTTTTCGCAAAATCACGTACTTCTCGATTTGGGACAACTCTTTCATTTGGTACCCGGCATTTCTTGGGAATAAATTTCGTTTTTCATTATAGGATGAGAAGAAAGGTCCACGAGATTGTATATACATGTCGACAGGAGCTATTTTGTTGGCTGATATTCTTCCAGCTCTGTTTGTTAAACTCTCAGCCCCTTTCATTCCATTCTTCGTTCAGTAAGTTCCTCCCCACGAGATTCCACAAGAAATAATAAATTTTTTTTAGCATTCGAGTTGGTCTCTGCATTGTGGTAGCTGCAGCAGGGTTTCTCATGGTCGCTTTCAGTGAAAACATAACCATGTCTTTGGCTGGTGTTATACTAACCTCTTTCTGTTCAGGACTTGGTGAAGTCACTTTCTTACAGTACAGTGCATTTTACGACAAGTAAGCCATACCTTAAACAGCTTGATCTTATAGCTTCTCAAACTGGAATTTCCAGGAATGTTGTGTCAACTTGGAGTTCAGGTACTGGAGGTGCTGGGGTCATTGGAGCTGGAACGTACACCATCTTGAACACTTTCGGAATGAAGAACACATTGTTGATAATGTTGCTCATACCAGTTACAATGGGAATTTCGTAAGACTTTGACCTTAAAAGTGGTGATGTTTTCAATGATGTACTGTTTGTTTTTTAGATTTTGGATAATTCTGCCTAGGCCCTCCGAAGAAAATAAGAAAATGGTGGAAATTCAAAACAGGGTTAATTCGGAAGAAGTCGATAGTCCTGTGAGAACATTCTTGAAGAAAGTCAAGAAAGTGCCTAGTTTAATGAAGTTTATTGTACCCTTATGTACCGTGTACTTATTCGAGTATTTTATAAATCAGGGAACTGTAAGTGAACTCTTGATATATATTTGTGACTTCACTGATATCATTTTTTCAGTTTGAGCTGATAAAAATCAAAAACGACTTCGTTGCACCTGATAAACAGTACCATTGGCTGCAAGTTGATTATCAAATCGGAGTGTTTTTGTCTAGATCATCTGTTAACCTGTTCCATGTCAGACATATTTGGGTGTTTTCATTACTCCAATTGGTGAATGTTGCAATATTCACGACAGAAGCGATATATTATTACATTCCATACTTTTGGATTATTCTTTTGCTTACATTCTGGGAAGGACTCTTGGGGGGTGCAGCATATGTTAACACTTTCTACAGAATATCATCAGAGGTATATTCCCTCAATATTTCGTATGAGTTGACATTAACTTATGTTTTTTTTCTTGCAGTCCAAGGAGGAAGACAAACAGTTCTCCTTAGCAGCTACATCATTTGCAGACAGCATAGGAATCAGTCTTGCTGGAATCCTTTCCATATATGCTCATAACCAAATCTGTGATATGCCACTACCAAATGGTGCATAGTAATATCTCAGTATTGATGGAAAATTACTCCATTATTTATATGTTGGAGTTTAATTTTCTGTCGTTTTTAGTTTTTATAAAATTATTATATTGAAGAATTTGAAAAAATGCGTTTGGCATGACGAATTGAAGACTGAGATAACTCAGTTGATTTATTTTTAATGGACTTTAATTATTTATTCAATCTTGATAAGATTAAAATTTCATTCAGAGCTTCGACTGAATAGGAATTATAAAATCACAAATCCAAAGAATAAATTCAAGTGAACTCCAGTCATATTTTAGTGATATTAGTTATAAAATTTACAGAACCACGATTTTCTATTGTGGAATAAAGAATATTTCGTTGGAAAAGTTGATTTGAATCCCTATATAGCGCATTCACCATAAAATCTGACGAATCAACTTGGATATGAAGAAACAGAAGGCTCAAATCAACAACTTATCAACCATTCCAGTCGGTCAAATTCTTCAGCGTTTTTTATATTCAAAGGAGAAAGAACACAACAGTTGGTAACATCTTTATTTCATAGTTATCAATTATTTTGTACACATAAATAAAATAAAAACGTCATTATCCTAATAATAGCAGTATTATACATTCACAGAGCAGGTATCACTAAATTCAGTTACGAACATAACATGTTCTTTTCACAATTTTTGGAAAAGTTCCATTAGGAACATATATTTCTCGAAATCATAAAGCAAATTCGTGGTACAAAAATTATAAACGACAATAAATAAATAAATAACTAAATGCTTTACATAATAAATTATTCAATCAACAAACGGCTTCTACAGGAATCGATTTCGTTGTATTTGTGATGCTGTTTGTTACGGTATCCCCTGTAGATTGTAGCCCTTGAAATGTGGACGAATGGTGGTTTGAGGTTCCAGCAGTACCGTTCTCATGATGATCTCTAAAGCACCAAAGTCTTTTGACAGCACTCAGTACCTGAAATCAGAATTCATCGAATTTCTGTACGTGGAAATACAGGATTTTTGATGATAAATTGCTCCAGGAAAGTAGAGGATAAAGCTTATGTTAACGCGCAGTTCTACCATGTTTTTTTTAATAATGATGTAATGATTTTGGGATGATTTGTGTTCATCTGATAATGTTCATTTCAACAAATCTTGTGTACCTCGTGTTTCACCATGCCTATGGTTAAACTGATGAGCGAGGAGCAAAAGAATATTGTGTTTCGTGGTGGATCAAACAAGTTGGAAGTAGCAGCTGAATTTCTTTTGTTGCTATGTGTCATTTTCCGGAGTCGGTCCCGATTATTCTCAGTTGTTTATGCATCAGGAAGACATCACAGTGGTCACCCTAAAAAAAACCACTGCAGCAATTTCCTTCCTGTTTACAGTGATCAATTATAGTCTAAACTTATCTGCCTGCTTTGTTCCTGACTTTTTTGGAGCAATCTTCAAATTTATTTCATTTTACGTATTTTTTGAATGCATAAACTCACCTGGGGCTGACAACCGATAACTATAAAAATGAAAACACCCTGAAGACTGTTGAAAACGTCGGATATGTACCACATTTCTTGAGGGCCTCCGAATGCATCTGAGAGAACATCTGTTATCCAAGTCACACCCATTACTATCACAAGTTTCATACAGACTCTCCCAAGAGCAGCTCTGGAGAAAATTAAAAAAGTATAGAACGATATCTGAAAACGATAATGGTGGTGCATACCTTTCTGTAGTCGATTTGACCAATTCTCTTTTCCATAGACCACAAGTTAATTCCTTCGCAGTCAAAATGAACAATATCAAGTTTATAGTCAAAAGAAGGCCTATAGGGCCGTTGAAAAAGGGAAATTTTTCCCTTTCACCTGGAAGAAAAAACATGATTTTAATTCCCATCGATAGAGAAACTTTTCGATTCATTTGTAACCCTTCAATACTGACAATAAAATCAAAACTTAAAAAGTTAGATGAAAATTAGGATACTGAGTTGACATTTCCATATATTTTTTTCAGATTGGGACAATCTTAATCGTTACAAAATCAATATATGTACGGTTTAAAATTGTGAACCCAAAATAAATATTGTCGATAAATGAATTCAGATAAACGTATCAAGAATACATTCTTATCAAAGAGATATCCCAAGAAAATTGTGACCACCAGTGTATCTGAAAGCTAGACGCCTATTTTATTTACTGTCTGTATGTGGTATATTAAGATCATCACAGGAAGTTGTAGCCTGTTATCTACACTTCAGAGGCAAATATTCTTTAAGTAACTCTTTACCTGAGAGGACACATTGATAAAGTTTATTACCCACATACATGAATTCCAACGGATTTAACAGATTAATTCAATAGGAAACTGTGCATTTTTTTTAGTTTAGAGACAAAGTAAAACTTACTTCTAAACCAGCATCTGTTCTCGCCGAATCTGGGTTTTATCAGATCATTGTCAGGAAGAGAATCTAATATAACACCAATTCCTGCAATCAGAAATGGTATGCCCCAAGCGTAAAGTTTGTACAGTCTTAATCTACATCTTTCTTGGCTCTTTTCGATGCTTTGTGGCCTGAGATCCCTGAAAATGATGGAAATCGGTAAAGAAATCAGGCTCGGGGTACAATGCACCTTACCTGAAAGTCCACCAGATGTTGAAGCACATTGTGTTGAGCCAAAAGAATGCTGACAGGGTGAAGAAATGTATTGTCACAGCTGAAAAAAACGGTCCAAGTTATTTCATTCACATATCTCCAGCCTGTAGATATACGAGAGTTTTCAAAAATTGTTTACTTCGTGTTCATAATTTATCTACATGTTTGCATAAATTTTTCTTCATTTTGAGCTATGGTAATTAAATGATCATGAATGAAGGTTCTAATTGATAAAAACCAACTGTTGAAGATTGTGATTCTTCATCATTAGAAAAATTTTGCCAGCTCGAGTTGTATTTTTGCAAAATTAACTGGATAGCATTTCGAGAAAGTGTTTTCGCAAAATATTCAGACCTAGGAGCCACATGTCAGAAATTGTTCGCTAAAAATATCCGTTCATCGATTCCATTCGGCAATTAATTAAATCACATGGCTCAGCTAATTTTATTCAGAACATATGTTTTTAATATTCGAACAGATATTGTCTATTTTTGAATAACCTATATTACATCAGACCAACTAGGTTTGAATGGGAGTAAATTTATTTTCTACGCAAGAAATACGCACCAAACATCAATGCAACCGCAAATAAACCGGTGTTTACATTGACCGTGGCAGAAAAATGCATATATCCACGTGATTTTCACTTCAAGCTAAAAATATAGACAAAGAAACGATGTTATCGATGTTTTGCTCTCTCGAAAATAAGCCCTTCATCACCGAAAATAAAATATGATTAGCAGAGGTGGATATTTCAAGACACTCAGTAGCCTAATGAGGACTAACAATCATAAGCAGCCATATTAGAACATGCATGTTCAAATTTAAAAAAAAAGTAATAGGAAAATATGAAATCTGTAGGCAAACCTAGGACAATCTGAATTTTGTTGATAGAAAAACACTGTACAGATAAAGCATGTTTTTGGTCGCTCTTTTAATTGCTTCTGTTCATATTCTACTGATATTAATTAAAGAATTGAACGGAATTACGAAAGAATTTCGAAACGAACGTAATTATAGGCAATCTACTATGAAGTTCAATTATTTCATTAGTGTTCTGAAAGCCGAATACACCGAGTATCGGATATTCCTGTCCTTTTTTGGAAAACATACACAAAACTAACGTTATGTAGTTTAAGGAAGCGGATGTCATCGACTTCAGGTCGGCAAATGACTAACTAATAGTATCATTTAATGAATAAGATACGATTAGGTTCCTAATGAATGACAGTGGCCCCAGTGGCGATAGTTTCGAGCAAATAGGAGACAATCATATAGAATTTCGAACTGATTCAGCTATGCACATTCAGGTCTTTGTTTGGGGTATCTTCTTAGATTTCGAATGGTGTGCAGCGATATCATCAAACGTATTTTCCTTGGCAAGTCACGATTCTAGTCATATTGCTCCACGTGTATAAACAAAAAATGAGTGAACAGCAAAAAGCTTAGACCGACGTGCTTTACACTTGATTATATTTGGTGATGAAGCGCTTTGTCTTATCGTTGAATAATAGTATTATTCAGCATTTATCAGACCTATATTTTCACCATTCACAAAGGAGAAATGATGGATCAAAACTTGCCTAAATCTTGAGCTGAAGATATACAATTTCTGATATGTATGAATTGAAATGAAGAAATTTTCATAATTCAATTATTCTTGTGAATTTTGTGTTTCAGGAAATGCACCAGAAAACCCTGGCGAATAATCAACAATGAAAGACCAGTTTGCACGATCTCAAAGCATTAAAGTCATCATATTATGTCCTACTTAAGGAACATAACTCTTTTTGTCAGTTTTATTAACGTTACAGAACTTTATTACAATCATTCCAGATTTTATGTATTTCCGCTCTAACATCAATGTTGATGAATTTATTGTCCGATATCTCAACAGAACCTGCTCTATGAAGAATCATATAATTTCAGTTCAAGAGCATTCGAAATAGCATTTACTGACATGATTACTTGGGAAATCAATAACAACTTCGTCATACTGGGTATGGCACAAGCCAATGGCTTATATGTACTTGCAATCGACATCAAATACGCTAGAATTGTGGAACAGCTGTGATTTAGTTATACCATTTGAAGCTATGCCATGATAAAAACCATTTTTTCTGCCGAGAATGCATCCTTTTCGCATCACAATTTATGACAATTTGCTTCGTTAAGCACTACTTAGAGTTCATTACTTCAAGGAATCTTGAATAGAGTGACAAATTGCTAAACTCACCCATAATAATACACAAAGTGGGATTCATCCTGGTCTGAAGTTGAACTATACAAAGGACGGCAAAGCCGATGAGGAGGCAAAAAACATAATTTGTTTGGCACCTCCAATGGAGCACATGATGGGAGGCAGGAAGAAGAAAACCACAAGCAAGGGTGGCTGCCAAAAAGACAGTGCTCAATGCTAGTCCTATAGGATAGAAGACGAACCTTACATCATCTGGTTTTTCGTTGAACCAATCTTCTTTGCAGCCTATTATACCTGGTGTCTTATCTGGAAACAAAGAAAGTACTCAATAAGTTTTATTGAGAAGCAGTTGTCCTTCATTAGTATTAACTATTCAGTATTCTAGGAAATAGTATTTGTTTCATTTTGAGCATTTGAAAAATTCATACTCTCAAAATTTTTCAGTCACAGAGTATGTATATGGAAAAAAGGATTATCTCTTGCTTTTCTCGATACGAAATTTCAATTAACATTTCTGTTTTTTTTGTACGATTACGCAGAAGTATTTATATGGAACGACAACTCTGTTTACATTCTTAACGTATGAAATAACGCTGCTATTTCAAAATGCTGTAACAAATCCATAATTGATTATTTGCAACATTTCAAAAAAGGTATAACTTCTATTATTGGAACCAGGATAGTATCGAATAACCAATTATTTACAGATGCAGAATTCTAATAGTGAAATTGCGGTAATAGTTCTTGGCATATATTCAGCCTATCTAATTACCACCTTTTGAGTATTTGTGATCGATTTTTTTTCTTCAGAATCTTTGTAGGATAACAATATCCTCGAATTGTTTCATACAATACTCAATTTCTCGACATCAGCGTCACAGTGACCCATTTCACAACATTGTGATTCATTTATTTGGTCTCCATGATTAACGAAGAAAATGATTGACGTTAAAGGTATTATCATTCTCCTTCTGAGCTTGAATAACACATATATACAATACAAAGAACGTGGAAGAACCGTTAGCTAGCAATGAAGTATTATTACTACACCAATTTAGCCAAGCAAGATGACCTTCGACTTTTTTTTCAGTTATTCACACAACGAGTGGTATTTACTACAATTCATAATTAGCTTGAAGATGAGTTCTCACATGGAAATATATCATTTGAAATTGATCTTGGCTCATTCTTGGCTTGATCGATGAATATAGACGAGGAAATAATAAAAAGTTTGCAAACGAACGATTTTTTAGAGAATAAATATCTCAAGGCTGCATCTCAACTTCTGTTTTTGCAAATTTCTCAAGATTTATATCTTATTAAAAAAGAAATTCAATCTATGGTTGTTTGGCTTTTTGAATTTTCCAGATTGTTTGCCTCGAAATTGAATCATAGAATTAATACTTGTCGTTATTTAACTATTTTTCTAGGCATGTTACCTATAAAGAATAATTATTCTAAACTTCTGAAAAACTCCAAGTCATTTCTTCATGAAATTTTTTCAGGGATGTATTTTCCTGAAGTCTTGGAAATGTTTATTTTCTTCATCAAAATTAAAATAAATAATAACTAAATAGCACCCACAGCCTCCTACGCTCGTTCAAATTCTGAAACTCAATAAATACAATAACATGACATCCGGCTGTGACATGATTTGGACAAAAGGAATAATTTCAGTCCATTATGGTAATTAGAACCATAAGAAGGATATTAGGGAAGGGATTATCACTCATTTTGTCGAGACGTGATCATAAGAATGAATTTTTATGGCCTGGGTGAATCTTAAATGGATATGGAGATGAAAGAACCAGGTAAAATAATTCCACGAGGAAGCTTGTAGAAGTGCAATGGGGCGTCACAGAACCCTCAACACTTGGATAAACTCTTTTATATTCGATAACAACCCTGAAGAATTTTAGGTACTACTTAAGATAGAGCTCAAGCCATTTCGAAATTTAATCCGTTGCATGAAAGCCCGCATGAGAATCTGAAAAGATATCACTTTCAGAGTATAAGAGAACACTGAACGAAATATTTCCTCCAGCACTCAACAAAATTGTACAGAGTGTTCATAAATTATTTTATGTTTGTTGTACATAAAAGCGCTAATATATCTGTTCCTTTGATGTTCAGCCGGTGGATAGCTTATAGGCGGATGGATCGAGATACTTAAGTTGATAATAAAATTTATAAGTATCAGCGAAATCATCATCTTATTTTACAGAATCCACTTCTTGAAAATCGAAAAAATTTCGATATATATTCCTTAACTGTCACAACTTATGCTCATCAGAGGGTTTAATCTTTTTTGATAATCAATTAATGCTATTAACTTTATCTCCTAATGACTAATAACCTGTTTCAAAAAGCTCAAAATACATTATAAATTCACTGCGGTATTCTATTGAAATATTCTTGGGTTAATGAATGTCAGCTATGGTCAGTCCACTGCTAAGTATTTATTATTGCATGCCAAAGAAAATGACTCTCATTTTCTTCAATTTGTAGGTACCTACAAACATGCAATAAAACTGGAAGTACAAGTTGTGTGGTCAATACCAACTACTTTCGAAGACATCTTTGTTCGCGTATGAAGCTTGCATGCCTTTATATCCAGCATCACTTTTTGGAATCATTATGAAGACAACAGATCGAATGGTTTCTCAGAAGTGGAGGTTCTCGGGACTTCGGGTATAACAATGAAATAAGCGAGTAGATGTCAACAAGAAATTTTTTTGGTTGATATTTCCAAGAAGAAAACACATTGAGAATGATCGTTATTAGCGAAATTCCTTTAGAAAGAATGTTCTACCTAGTAATTATCCGTATAGCTCTCTCAAACAAAAATTTTTTCCCAAATGGATTTTCAGGATCAAATCAATTTCCAAGAAATTATACAAGTGTTGGAGTTTGAAATTTCTTCTGAAGCTTTTGACTCATATTTCTCATCGCGAAACTCTGTAGTTTCATTTGAAAATTCGAATTGGATAGATATTTGCGGAATAAAAGAGGCAATGTCAGATTGAGAGTCATTTTAGCTTGCAAAAGAAAAAAATCGTGTTCTATTCATTGAGTTTCTAGATTTGTTCAGTGGTGCGAAAATTGTATTTAATGGGAAGGCATTTCGAAGAAGATGAACACTATTCCCATCAGATTCTTCGGTTAGTTTTGATCGCTTCACTGATACACAAAGATATTATTCATTTCCGTTTGCTGACACTTTCTGAACGATTTGAACTGCCTCAGACAATTCAACTGTGACGAATCGATGAAATGATGAATTTTAATGGTTTTATTATTGGTTCCAGCCAGTACAAATGGGCTTGAATGAAAGTAGAAGAGCGTAATTTACGAAATTACGATGAAAGTTATTTCCACTTCGTGGTTGCTTTCATTGCCTCTCAGATACAATTACCCACAGCCTCTCCAACTCAATCTGGACATGAATAAGAAGAACTTCGTTCAGCTGTGTGGAAATAATCGCTACAGGTCAGAAAAATTTTCGCGAGAAAGGAGAAAGTGTTATTTAATATGATAACAATAGGAATTCGAAAAAAACTGTTTAAAACTAGGAATGGAAGCTTTAAATCAAATCTCAAAATCTTGAAAATCGTTTTTCAATCTGTACAAAGTCGCCTTTTGTAATTGCGGGAATTTTTAAAGTTTATTTGCCTTTTAATTAAAAGAAGAACCTCGAATTTATGTTATGATAGGTACTAGTGAGATACATCACGAGTCAGGCAACATCTTTTTCATAATATTCATGTAAATAATCATAAGAAGTTGTTTTCAATTTCTATAATATTTTCCTGCTGAAAACTGAAACTGAGTTATGTATATTATTGTATATACAAGTATGGTGCAACTGCCATCATTTCCAATAATAGACCTTTGAGATTGTACGAGGAAAAACCATTTTTTATACATGAAATTTTCACAGTTTACGCTTTGCGTAGCGTTGTAAAATCAGATGATCGAATAGAAAATAATCGAATGCATGGTCTTTCAGATCTTTTCTCGGAAGAATTAATATTTTATCGCAAGAAATTTGGTTCACCTGATGAATTCCTAGAAGTATTAAAAAAAAACTTTGCTAAAACCACTGAATAAGCAACGAGTGAGCTTGAGAGGATCTATAAAATGTTTCATGTTGAATTTAAACGTTTTTGTGGTAGGATCTCGTATTTCTGATCTTTATCGAACATTTCTTGGGTTCCTTCATAACGAGAGATATGGAACAGACAACAGATGACGATTTTTAATGATAATCCTACAATTTTTTTGATGAACGTCTACGCCACTGGTCCTTTCTAAGTGGAGACTCTGGTTCTCACGCTTGGTACCGAACAATAAGAAATTCCTTCAGTTCAGAAGGCTGTGCTTTCTATCGGATATGATCAACATATCGAGTTTTATCGATCAATATTTGCACTCAATTTCTTGAATGTGTCTGTTTACCCTCAACGAAACAACAAATACTGTCAAACAATAGGTTATTGTGATACAGTGAACGTCTGGTTTATAAAATTTTTTTTGTGATGAAATCACACGTTTCTTAGCAACTCCGTTCACTATCCTTTCGAATTGCTCACCAAGTCAAACGACAATCAAATTCCTGACTAGTGAATCCACCTATTGAATGTTATCAGTTCGAAACAATTGTCTTCGTAATTATGAGAATTAATGTAATAATAACCCAAGAAATAGCAAATAGGCCGATAGAACTTGTTCATGCACACAATCGAGGTGTCCAGAAGCTCAACGTTCTCTAAGATCTTGATACGCATACAAAATCAACAACAGGTACATTCTATTCTAGACATGAAGAGAAAATCGTGATTCATGATGACTCTCTAATGATGACATGAAACACGCATTTTCTCCAACTCAATTGAAATATTTCAGTTATGTTTGATACTGTTCGTGATGTTGGATGAGTTTCATTACCATTTGGATCGAGATAATTAACAATTTCAGAGATGAAGTAAAGGCAGAACAGGAAGAAACGAGATTTATTCAGAAAGAAATAATTTTCTATGACAATTTACCTACAACCAACAATTTCCCAAGCGAAATGTAAAAATAAACATAAATACATTAAATTCGAATGTGAACTACCTGATGTTAATCGGATGTTTAATCAAAGTTATAATTATAAATTGAGCTCAGAATATCTCGTATCTGAAAATTGTGCTCCTGGCCTCACTTTATAGTATATTTTTATCACAACAGTTTAAGGAGTAATTGATGATGGCTTTTTCTAACCCAAATCGCTTGTTGTTTGCTTGTGTAAAGAGTGATTTCCTGTAACCGATAGTGGAACCTTCCAGGGAGCTAATTCAAGGGTGCAGTGAAAAAAATGCTACTGCAATGTTTGCCATCTGTTCGTTGGTTCCCTGGCTTCAGACACTTGACACGTCAAGAAGTAAAACATCGTTCATTAGAAATGTTGATTTTATTCGGAAAATGAAGGTAGAGAAAGGGTCATAAAATATATCTCTCAATATCTTCAAATGTTTACAGAAAAGTGTTTATTCTATCGACTGGTTTAGTTTCATTTCTATCGCACAGTCATTGTGTATGTGAAATTATTTTGTTATTTCATTGTATTTACATTGAATCAGATTAGAATATTCATTCGGATTTTATTGGAGCAAGTGTGTGGGATCTCTCATGAAAAATAGAACAAAAGATGCACTGGGAGAGATTCATTTCTACTGGATTATTATGAACAATGATGAAACGAAATTTATCCATTTCGAGTTTCTTGAAAATGAGAAAAGAAAATCTTATTCTCATGAAAATCATTTGACTTTTCTTGAATGTTTCTACTGATTTGTGAGACAAATTTTTAATTGGTGAATCAAATTAATTTTGAACCAGAATAATATGTAACTTGATATATTAATGTTTCGTAGTGGATGTCGTCTTTTGATATTATAAAAGATTCAAATCCAAACTGAATACAAGTTATGCAACGAAGAATAAGTTCAAGTACAACCTTCAGTTCTTATTCTGAGAGTATTTACATGGTGTAACTTGCAGAAATTAAAATAACAATGTATTTTGAAGTGCCCCCCCGCAACTTTTTGAAGAGTCCCCTGCAAGCCACTGTAAATCAAGGTAGCATCCTTCGTAAATTTGGTCGCATTCGAATTCTTTTACCACTGACCCTATTGAGGGGGTACTCGAATTAGGTATGCATTTTAGTAGTTTCTAGGTAGAACAAATTTGAAAAAAGCGGCGTTTCAGCCACAAAGGAATTCTTTTTATGATGTGCAAGGAGTTTATTGCGGCCACATAAAGCGGAAATGTTGAGACTGGCTAAGCTTTTAATGTACAACTGTAATTTCCAGTAACACTTCTGCCTACACGGAAAATTGCAGAGTTTCATGACCTACCAGAAGTGCTTACGGAACAATTCATGCATCAAGGAATCTGCCTTCTATCGTGCTTCACGAGATCAATGAGGATAAATAAACGCAATATTTCATCTGGTTTATAAGCATCGATATTTTCAGACAGAATAAAACGAGCTACAGAAACGAAGCAATGGAACCTTTGTTAATAAATACTTGAAAACATCAATGTTTCCGATTGAGCGAGTTTTTCATTTTGAATTTATTAGGCTGCTTCATACTTTCAAGTCCCTTCAATCTTCTTGGAAACTTGAATATCAGGTTCAACTGGAGCTGTCGGGTAATTATTTTCTACTTCGCTCAGATTTCCAATCTTGAAAATTTTCAGTGAGATTTCCATTTTATTCTCAGAATAATGATTTTCCAAACTAAATCTACATTTTGCAATTTTCTCAGAATTTCAATTACGATGTCTGCCAAACAACAATATAGACATTCATCATAAAATTCTTCCGATTATGAAATCATGCCGGATTACATATTCCTTTATTTTATTTCTCGACATTCCACTGCAGGAACCAGTCGAAATTGTAGAAGAACTTTCACAAGATATCCGGTTATGAAATCAGATATGTTTCAGTTCAAGAATGTATAGTTATTCGAGTGTGAAATCACATTATAAAAAAAATAAAGACTCTAGACCGTAAATACCTACTTTTGTGGTCAAGCTGTGGAATTGTTAATTCCTGGCTTAAAGGTTCATATTTTCAGGAAAGAGTTATCTGAATTTATTCTTTGAAACGTCGAGAGGAATATTGAATATTTTCGTGAAGAAATGAAAATTTCCTTTTCATGTGTGCAGTTTTTGTTGTTTCGGTATTAGAAAATTCCTAATTGAGGGCGAATTGAACAATATTGCGTATTCCATTGAAATTTTATTTGATTTCAATGAGGAAAAGAGTCTCTTTTGTATGGAATCCTCAGAACCAGAAGAAAGATTCTCTACTGATAGGATATACCATAAAATCGAAAATGGAGCTCTCTAATGTCCCTCCATTAAATTTGCATTTGAAATGAACTTTGATTACCTGGCAACTCTGTGAAAATAGTAAGATTGCCGATATGATTAGAATCTTGATAGGTTAATTATCTATATGGAATTAAGCATAAGAATTAAATCTTACCATATCAAATCCTCTCGAATGTTCATTCAAGGATAATTCGAATTGATGTCAATTTCTTTACTCTAGAAATCAATGATACTAATAAGCATAATGTAGAAATTCGCGAATTATACGAAAGAAAGACAATTGTAATGTGATTTAGAAAATAACGAACAACAAATAAAGCACTTTCGAAATTCACCCTGATGAATGAATAAAGTTTGATATGTTATAAATGTTTAGCAAATTGCGGAAGTGAATATCAGTTTAAGCTGCTCACTACCCTGATAACAGATTTTTTTCACTGATAATGTATTCATCCGAAATGAGTTGAAGTGAAGATATTGTATTATGAATGAGAATAACTGTTCTTTTGAGAAATTAATATTTGTGTCTGGCAGTGTTTTTCGGTTGGATGGATTTACCTTATCTTCTTTTGGGAGACTAATGGTTTCAACCATTTTTTATCATAATCAAATTTGTTGGTGATTAACTACATAATTATCGATTCAATAGGATTTTCAGTAGGATAAACAATGAATAATGAACAAATAATCATTGTTTTGGAAAATGTCGATTGACAAATGAAAAATTCACGATTCTTATCAGAAAATATGCTGAAAATCATTTTGAATCATTCAACTTCGGAACTTATTGGTTTGATGTCACTCAATCAACTGTTTCCCAGTGCTCAACACCTCACAGCTTGAGAGTTATTTAAATGGTTATCAGTTTGGCTCATGTAATTGTGCATTTGCATTATTTTTTCAGGATAGTTGAGATATTTCTCGGAATATTTGAAGGGTAATTGAATATAAAATTTCCAACTTCGTTTCGGTTGGAAAAAATTGAATAATCCCAGTAGAATACGAAGTAGTATTGAGAGTTTTCCATTTTATCATGGGTGCAATCTTGAAAATCTTCTGAGTGAGAGAAACAAGTCTTGGTAGTGAACTTTCTCCCAGACAGGTGAATGATCTCGGCTGAATTTAAGACGGTGGACGAGAATTACGTTCGCGACGTGAAATTCGCATGTATGACAAAATAACTCTTACCTGTATGTTCCAATATGTGCTCCAAGCAGTACCGTGAAGGAGGAAGAAGAATTCGATGTTCAGGTATCCACAAACTACCGTTACTGTATATATTGCTGACATTGAAGGATGTATGCACCAAGGCAATCTCATCAGATCCATTGCAACTAGGGTAGCCTGTGCTGAGTTTTTCACCCTTGATAGAATCCAGTGTCAGGGAAGGATCTGTCCCAACCATACAACCCTGTTGCGTGGAAAAAGTTGCGTTACTGCCGCAACATTTCCTGATTTCTGATGGTTTCTTCGACAGGCAAATTTTCACAACAGTGTAATCAATGCAGTAATCAGTAGGGTGTACGAGGATTCCAAATGGTACTACAAACATGGAACCATTCAGGAAACCTATATAATTACCTCTGCCCTGATCGATGACAATAGGTTCTGGACAATCAGGCATCGAACTGTATTTGAAATGCCAATTTGGCGGTATTGTGTGTTTCGGAAGGTAATTTTTTTTGGCAGGACTGAACACTTTCAAATTCCATTCTTCGTGGGGTGAACTTACGCAATTACTGTTCTTGTCCATGGTTTCTTTCAGCGAACAGCATTTCTGGATTGTCACATTTTTCGCGGAATGAATGCTTCGCACCGAAATTGTCAATAAGAAAAAGAGGAAAACGGAATGTTCAATTTTTTTCGAATTCATCTCATCGAGGGGTTTTTGACACAAACTACACCTTATACTCAGAGGGAGTTCGAGACACTGTCATCTGTTCATTCAAAAACTGAGCGCACACAAATATCACAAGGATTCTCTCTCAATGGGCAACTGCTAAATAGTTAAATGTTGGACAGCAACCGTTCTTCAGGTTTCGTTTCTGCATTGTCGAAGTCAAAGTTATGCGCTGAGAGAGCTTGGGACCAGTTTAATACGAAGTAGGTAGGCACGAATAGGAAGGCATTCGACGCCAGGGGCGGGCCACTGGTGGGGTTCGCATGGGGCACGTGGTACCGTTTATTAATATCAATTTTTCAAAGAATCGCCGCCAGCCGATATTCCAACGAATATTGCAAATCCTCAATTCGCACTTGCCAAAATATCCAATAAAGCAATCCCATTAATCACCGCTACTCAAATAAATATGAGAAATATTCTGACAGAATTAAAAACTTATGATGTTCCTTTTCAACGCAAAACTTAATGCGAATTATGCGGAAAAAAATTCCGAAGATTTTCATTTCTCTATTCCATGTCCATTTCTCGAAGATATCTAGACAGATTAATTTTTTTTTAATTCATTAATTTGAATCATGTTCATAATTGATTTTTTGTTGAATGTTGAAATTCATTTGTAATTATTTTTTGAAAAAATGCCAATAGTATTGGTACCTATCATCTTCATTTCCTGGTTTTAACCTTCCCAGGAGAATATGGTCCCTTCTTAATCGAATAAGAACGGTCATGGTCGTACCAATAGCATGCTTTTCAAGTGGAATTCGGTTGATAGTCCTATTGTGAATGTGGTGAATCAGAGGAAACAGTTGAACACCTAATTAATAATTGTTCGATTTATAAATTCCAAGATGGCATTAGAGCCATACACAATATATCAAACTCATTTTTGCAATGGGTTGAAATTTTCAGATCAATTTGATGAAGTATAAATTGAATTCTCTTGCTGTTCTGTCTCTTTTTATTTTCAGGTTGGAGTTTGTGTTTGGAAATCCTTCCTCCGAAGAGCCGTTCCGCTAATCGTGATGTCCTTCTATATAGAATATTCAGATACAAAAATTTTATTTTATTTTTTTAACGGGGAGACAGGTTTTTTCGGCTGAGGTTTTTTCCCCTGGCTCTATAGTATCGTATGATACTAGTGATGATAGTATCGTATGATACTATAGTATCATACGAAAAATGTTATGGTACCCCGTTCCTTTTTTTACCTCAGCTTAGGTTCTTTTTGTTTCAACATTTATTGTATTATTTTAGCTCTCTTATTCAAAAGAATATATATATCTCCAAGTAAAAAACGAGTATGATAATAAAATTATTGAAGTACCTAGGGGTGTTACATTCACTGAATATTTAGATCTGATGCGTACCTTTTGTAAGTACCCTTGTACCGCCTATGTCGGATTCATTAGAGCGGACTTCTCGTTGATAAACACAGACTCCAATCCCCTCCTAATCCTTAGGTACCCGTCTAAAGATGTAAAATGTGAAAGAACAAATGATTTCTCACAAAACGACAAAAAATGACCTAAGCAGCTTTTGAAGAAAAATTATGTAGGTCGGGTATTCTATTTCCAGACCGGCCTGTTGAATGCACAATGCATTTCAACAAACCATATTCTCTCTTCGGAACAAAACAATCCTGACCTACGAAAATTTGTTCTCATGAATGACCAACCCTTTTGAAATCCATTATTTTGAACAGCTGGACGTGTTAATGTCGGAGACCACAAACCAGCGTGACCAATACTGACGTTTCTTATTTTGCAATTTAACAGGAGTTAAGGCCAACTACCACGAAGGACCATGACCTAATGGTGGTAAATATCGATCCATATGAAGGAAATGTGGTTACATATCGGTCTACTCGAAACTTTTGCCTTTTTAAAAATTTTCCATCAACCTTTAAAATGTTTCATTTTTGCTTATTCAAATTCACATCAGGATATTTTTCTTCAAATGATGTAAATTGTCGGCATATCTGTTTGACCATTACCGGTAATTCCAAGAAATACCAAAAGAAACGTTCTACGAACTACCTTTTTTTTAAATATAGATATCATGGAAATTTTAATTCAATTTTAATGAATCCCTTCATTTTTTAATTATTTCCTTTTTATCTTCTTAAGATGTTCTCGGATAATTATTATCTGATAATATATTTCTTATCTGCATTTCAACACTCATCACTATAAATGGACAAATTAGGCCTGACCAATTCCTTTGAATACTCAACAGACGGTATAGTACTGAAGAAAAAACCCTTAGAGTTCCTGGAATTCACAAATAGGTATTTTCAAATTTTATGACCCCAATAAAATAAAAACTGATAACCGATATCCCACTAAAATTTACATTTTAGTGGGGCTATATTCATCATCTTTGAATCTTCATACCTTCCGCTTGGCCTATTTACTTTCCATTTTATCATCAAGATGAGATTTTGCATATGAAAGGACACAATTGTTATAGGAGGAGAGGGTTACAGATATTATTGGACAACAAATGGTCCTTTATTGATTTTTGCATCAATAACCATTTATACTCATCAAATCAAGATTTTTCAAAAATATTTCATCAGATTCATTCACTTTTAATTTAATTGTTGTCTACCGAGGGTTGAAATGGAATTTATGAACATCAATGAATTTTTGCAATGCACCCAATAACGAAAAAAAAACTTAATAATTCATTTTTGCAATCAGTTTTAACAGAGGCTGATTTGAAAAACCATACCACTGAACTAACATTCTTGCCTAATATTTCTGAGGGCCTATTCGAATATTTTTTAGTATAGGACCCTGATTTCTCATGGATTATGTCGAATTCGTTCCGTACAATTTTCATGTTGCTCTTGTTAAAATTGGTGGCAGTTCCATTGATTTTTTATTACTAGTCTTGGGCGCATCCACCATTAATTAACTTGATAAACTACGAAATGTAATTGTGGAATATTTTCATTCTAACACTTCGCCAGCTATATTTCAACTACGGAGGTTTGATGAATAGACTGCGAGAAAAATATAGAAATCTACACCAGCATGTAGAAATTGATTAAAGTTGAAAGAAACTGCTCAAATCTGGCGGGACAGATTTCTTTCGATATTTTATTCGAAAATCAAGTTTCCTTCAATTGTAAATTAATTTTTAGATTCTGTAGCCTCTGAGAAGAATCGAGAATTCATGAGAGGTTCTAGTTTTACAAATAAGTGGAACTACTTTTTCATCATTTCCGAATTGAAAAAAATTGATCATTAATTCAACAAGGTATGCGATAAATATATTTTTTAGTCTTTGTTAATTACAACACTAAAGTCACACTATTTGAGAAAACATTAACTTGGGTACCAAAGTTTATCCTTACCGTTTCTAAAGTAGATTGAATTGAGGTATTATGGAATTTTTTAATACTTCATTCCCTACTGATTTTTTCTCGATATGGGGGGAAAATTAAAACACAATTTTATCAAAAGATATCCTTTATCTAATTATTTACAGCAGGTTGTCATTTACAATGTTGATAGGCCTTCACATTCTAACAATGTTGGCAAAACACAGCCGCCTCTTAACTCTTTGCAGTATTCCAATGAAATGATTATTCTACAATAATATATTTTCATACCACAAAGAGTTAATATAGTTTTCATTTAAAATTAAATATATTCATTATTTAAAAAACTTTTTGGTAATCAAATGCACATGGGGGTAGAAGAAGGGAGAAACCACTTGATAATCATCATAAATCAAGGGAAATAACTTACAATTATGCTTCCAAAACACATTGAAAATACAATTAACCCATGCTTCAGTATGTTGATGCTGATGAAACATTTAAGTTTTCTGATTCAATAAATAAATATTTGATGTTAGAGAATGATAAAAAATTGGATTGTAATTTACACATTTTTACAATATTCACTTACTTTAACTGTTACAAATTTTCAAGTAATACAATACTCATTTATATTATAGAAAATTTGACTTTTATAATCCAATAAGAAACAAGAAAATTACAGAAAATCAACTAAATGAAGAAAAAATTATAACAGCTTAATTAAGAACCAAAGTATAAAGAATGAATGAGATAAAAATTTCCTTTCGCAAAGAATAACGAATCAAACTTATAAGAAAATTCCATAGAACTCACCAGATTAGCCTGAACAATAAAGAACATTTAAGATTAGTCTTTGTACATTCACTAAAACATTATTGTTGACGTCTGTCGTATTCTCTACGGTAGTCTCTTTCCGAAGGCCTCCATTCTCCCGGGGAATATCTGCTATCCCTAGGAAATTGAGGCTCGGGAGGGTACATAGGAGGACCGAATCCCCCTTGGTAATGGGAAGGGTACATTGGGGGTCTTCCGGGGGTACCGTAAGCTGGCATACCTTCACGACCTCTCGGATACTGCCTCCATTCTTCTCCCGACCTGAAAATCAATTTTCAAATCACATTCCAATCACGATTTCGTAATTTCAATAACGTACCTCTTGTCCCCTCTGTATTCCCTGTCCCTATGATAACCTGCTCTCTGGTAATCGAATCTGTCCCTCTTATGGTCACCGGAAAACCTCCCATCTCTGCCTTGACTGCTTCCGCTTCCCCCACTCCATCGTTCGTGCTCAGGGGGGTAATTCGCCCTGTCACCTTGATCGTGCCTGTATCCAGATTTCGAAGCAGAAGATGGAGAACCACTGGGTTTTCTGCTAAAACGCAGAGAGTCATCATCGTGTTTGTTACCTCCATCCGATTCTCGTAGTTTTTTCTTCTCTTTTTTATCCTTTTTTTCTCCATGATGCTTTTTACTAGACCTCTCTTCTTTGTCGCTGTCGTCGTCCATTTTTCGCTTGAAAGATTCTTTTTCTTCTCGGCTTTCCGACTTCGACCTTTCTCTAGAGGCTGAAGTACTCGCTTCCTGAAAGATCAATAAAGATATTATCTCATAACAAATAGAGAAAAGAATCAACGCACCTCATTCTTTGCTTCGGCTTTAACTTCCTCCTTTTCCGACTTTTGGCAAGCTTTTTTGTACAACTTATACAACTTTTTGGAGTCGTACTCGGTGAATTTCGAAACAAAATGCCATAAATTGCTGAAACAAAAGTACAAATAACTAAAATGAATTTCAAACTACTGAGGTAGAAATCTTACCTTCTCCATTCCTTCGCCTTTTCTGGGTCGTTTTTGAATTCCTTCAAGCAAGTGTTGATTTGTTCCCCAATTTGCAAAAGGCATAATCTGGTGTTATTGACTTGTTCAGCTTCCGGCAAAGATTGATCAGGATTATCCAGAGCCTTCAGTGCTTTTTTGACCGGACGCATTTTCTCTTTACACTAAAAATTTCCAATTGAAAAAATCACCAAAAAATTAAACGGTGAATAACAAACCTCAGTGAAAGTTGCAGGATCAAGATCACCCATCACATTTAATGCCCTTGGTTCATTGTTAGCGGTAAAATGCATCGGACCTGCAGCTTTTTTCTCCTTCTTCTCTTTCTTCTTTTTCTTTTCCTTCTCAGGTTTTTCGGCGAGGGAAACGTCTTCCTCCTTAACTATTTCCTCTTCCTTTTTAGATTTTGTTTTTTTAGGAACAGTTGATGTTACACTGTGTGATGACGACAGAGCTTTGCTAGAAGATTCCTCGTTCGAGCTGATATTATCCTCCTCGATTATTTCTTTTGTTAGTGCTTTCGTTTCTTTCACTTTTCTTTGTCGTTTTGGTTTTTGGACGCCTTTCTTCTGATCCAACTGTTTTTTAAGTACTTTCAATAAATATTCGGCTCTTGTTTGAAGATGTTTAGCTTGTGGTTTTTTGTCTTCGTTCAATAGGATTTTGTCACCGATACCAAAAGAAGGATCTAATTTGATTTGTTCCCAAGAACCCATACCGTAAAGGTGAATGCCTTGAAGAAGTTTCGAATCTTCGTTTATGCTCCAGTCGACATCGAAGTGAGCTGGTTTTGTCTTGGCTTGTAAAGTCCACCTAGATCTTTCTTGGGGGTCAGACGGAAGAACTTCGTCTAAAGGCTGAAGCTCCTCTTCGCATTGCAACATTGTTTTAGCATTTATAGAAACTCCGCCTAATTTAAAAGACGGTCCTCTATTCCTCTTCTTTCCTTTACCATCTTCATCCGTACCTGTACTGTTATTCTCTTTCGCCTGTTCGCACATGTACGTACGACACCTTTCGTGTAAGAGTTCACCTAATTTACGTAGTTCAGCAAGTGGTTTCTCTTGTAATTCAGCGTCACATGCCACAGCTTCTAAACGTTTCAGGGGAGCGCTGAATTTCTTGTAACTTTTTACGAATCTCCTAACTTCGGCATCAGTGAAGTTCTTTATCTTTTCCTTGGTCGATGTCGGAGGTCTTCCTCGTTTCCTGGGACGTTCATCATCGCTCTCTTCCTCACCACTAGATCCAGAACCATCCTCATCCTTTTTCCTCTTTCTCGTTTTATTCTCATCCGCATCACTTTCGGATTGATTTATTTGTTGTAGAGTTTTGCGAGATCTCGGAGGTAAGTATAAATCCTCCATCTCCTTGCTTTTCTCCTCTTCTTCACCTTTTTTCTCATCTTTTCAGGAATGATTTCGTCCCAATCCTTGCTCTCTTCATCGGCTGCAGCTGTTATAGGACTGGGTTCTGTATCTTCTTCGAAAGCAGCGAAACTCGCGACTTTGAAGGCAGAGAGCAGTTCGTCTCCCACCATCGTCGGGGCCTCGTCTCTTGTTTCAGCTCTTCTCAGGATTTCATCAATATCACACTGAAATAAAAAAAAATAATAATAATAAACTTACTAAAAAATTCAATTTCTACACTCACGTTTGGTTCTTCCTCATCGTCCTCATCTTTGAAAAGTTCTTCGGCTCCAAATTTCAGAATGGCTGTTAAATCTTCTTTGTTGAAAGGAGTAGTGTTGGCACTTCCCCCTTTTTTGTCGAGTACTGTACGACCTGTTGTATCCATTCGTTGTATAACTAAATGGTCTAAGACCATTTTCTGTTTGGCCCTCTCGACTATCTCTTCTTCTACAGACCTTGCCGTTACTAATCGGTAAATATTAACTTGATTCTTTTGGCCGATTCTGTGGGCTCTCGCTTGAGCTTGGAGATCATTTTGAGGATTCCAGTCGGAATCGAATATAATAACAGTATCAGCAGTTGCTAAATTAATACCAAGACCTCCTGCTCTTGTCGACAGTAAAAAGCAGAAATCTTGGGATCCTTCGGCATTGAAATGATCCAACGCTTGTCGCCTCAATTCACCCTTAATACCTCCATCAAGTCGTTGAAACTATTCGGAACAAACAAAATTCATTAGAAATTGATATTTCGTTTTGATTAAAAAAAAATACCTGGAAATGACGGAGCTGGAGATATTCGCCTAAAATATCCAACATTCTGACCATTTGTGAAAATATAAGGACCCTGTGTCCAGTTTCTTTCAACCTCGTCAACAATTTATCCAGCAATAACAATTTTCCGGAGCCTCGAATAAGTGTCTGCAAGTGATCATGCTGCGATGAATGATTTTCATATTCCGTTGGTTTAGTGAGGAGTGCATGATTACAGCATTTCTTCAGTTCGATCACGATATTCAAGAAAGTAGTGGACGAACCCTTAACACCTTTCCTCAAAGCATTATAATTCTTTGTAAGTATCCACTTATAATATTGTTTTTGTATCGAGGTCATTTCAACCCTGAGAATTTGTTCCACTTTGGCTGGAAGTGATTTCTCGACATCTTTCTTCACCCTACGCAAAATATACGGTTCCAGCTGAGCATGTAGCCTTCCGTAGCCTTTAGTTTCAGTATTCTCGTGTTCTTTTTCGAACTCCTCCCAGCTGACGAACTTGTCGGGCATAATGAAATGCAAGAGGGCCCAGAGCTCCTTCAAACTGTTTTGCAAGGGGGTACCGGTTATAAGGAGACGATGATTTGTATCAAACTCTGTCAATGCCTTGTACAGTAAGGAATCGTCATTTTTAAGACGATGGGCTTCATCCACAAGTAAAACTGCCCAACTTATACTGCCTAAGAAAGCCTTGTCTTTCAAAACGATTTCGTATGTTGTGAGAATTGCGTTGAATTTCAAACGTTTGGATCCTTCGTAGCACCATTCGTACTGACGAATCTATAAAAAAAGGTGTAAGTCCCTCTAATCACCTGAGTTAGAATGAATTTTTCTTACTCTATCTCTGGAGTTGACATCTCCTAAGTAAGTGACGAAATTCATTTCAGGTGCCCACTGGGCGAATTCTCTTTGCCAAGATGTCATTGTTGACAATGGTACGACACACAAAAATGGACCGTGAAGTTGATGGGTGTTGAATAAGTAATATAAGAAACAGATGGTCTGAAGAAAAAAAAAAAGTTAAACGATGAACTCCCCAAATTGTGTAAAAGATGTTTACCTGAATAGTTTTACCTAATCCCATCTCGTCGGCAAGAATTACAGAGTTTTCTTTAACCCATGCATGAATCATCCAGTTCAATCCATCCATTTGATAATCCCGCAACACCAAGTTCTATAAAAAAATGATTAATGTTACGATTATTGAATTCGTTCGAAGAATTGTTTACACACTTTGTCAGTTCCCATCATATATTCCGGTTGAGATTTCACTTCATGAAACTTTGGTCTGTGTCTTAAAACTTTACAATGTCTAGTTGGGGTCCTCTTAGATTGTTCTCTCTCCTCGAATTCCTCAATTTTCTTCGGCCACTTCTGCTGAATCAAAGCAGCATCTTCCCATGTTGCGTCAGCGTAAGGTAAACTGTGCCATTTTATGTAGTAGTCTAAACCACCTTCAGGTTTTTGGGCCTTTGCTGAATTGGAAAAAATAAACGTTAGGAACATTAATAAATAAAATGAATAATGTAGTTTACCGATAATCCTTTCCACGTCATTGTAACTTTTGTTTAATTCCTGGTTGAGTTCACTCTGACATTCGTAATATTCAACATCTTCCGGTGTGGCATATCTTCTCCAATGCGAGATGTCACTTTCTTTCCTGATATAATTTTCCAGTTTTTTAATGCCTTTAACTTTCTGTTCTCTCAGTGAATTCTCAGACTCCCACGTGTTATGAATGTGAGCCCAATCTTTCCATTTTATTAAATACTGCATCTCTAATTGGTCCTCCGGTAATGTATCGGCACCTTCATTCGGATCTCCGTTTTCTTCTACGTAATACGTTGTAGTAATATTTCCAGTTACTAAAGAATATGAACCACATTTAATTCAAATCTTCAAAAAAGTGATGTAATTAATTACCTCCTTTTTTTCCTTTTCTCATTCCCAATATTTTTTCAATTGTCTCTACCTTTTCCTCAACCACAGGTTCTGATGATTCCTGAGCAGTGGTGTCTAAATCCAAATAGTCTTCAGAATCGGTTTTTTCTTCACTGTCCTCTTTGTAACTGACATTAGCAGCTTTACGTCTAGATACTATCCTTCTAGTATCTTCATCTGAATCCATACTGGATTCTTCAGAGCTGTACCTAGATCTTCTAGTGCTTCTGGTAGGTTTTTTCTTTGGTGCAGACCTGAGACTGCCCAGTTTCTTACTGGGCGGAGGTATTTCGCGTTCTTCTTCGGAATCCGAAGAACTAGCATCATTATATCTGAACTGCCTGATGACAAAAATTGAAGATATAAATCACACCCACTAGCTAGCAGTTTAGTTATATCACTCGTAGTTGGATATATAATTCATAAATTGAAAAAAAGGGATTTAAAGTTTTTACAACACCAGGAATGAATATGTTAATGTTTCTGCGTGAGTCATGCAGATTTACAATTTTCTCATTCATCCCTGGAAATTTTGTGAGACTTCCAACTCTTTTCTTACCAAAATGGGCAAGTAACAGCCGAAGTAACACAAAATGTGCCAGGACCTATCATCTTCCTGAATAAGCCTTAAAAGCCTTTCAGTCAGTCTGTCCATTATATTGAGTAGTATCCTCAATGGGCAGTGAGCAATACTTCCTTCTATTCTGGAAAGATTAAGAAGTCTTTCCAATTATTGACTGTACTTTTGTATTGAACTAACCTTTTTGTACTTCTTTTTTCTTTAGTAGAATCTCTTGTAGACCTGGAAGATCTTCGCAATATGATGTCATCATCGTCATCAGACTGAAATGTGGTTAAAGTTGGGGGTGAATACAATAAAAACATAATTTTTTATTTTACTAATTAAGTTTTTTCCATATTGATAATATCGTCGTGAATTAAATTCCGCTGTTAAATTTGGATTATGCAAGAAGAATTCCTACTTCAGAATGAAAAAAATTACGTCAAGAAGCATATAAAATCAGGGATAACTTCTTACATCTTTAGAAATATCCAAGTCATGTGTTGTACTATCAGGTTCAGTAGATTCTTTTCCATCGTAACTACTAGTTGATCTCGATGGCGTTGGTCCAGTTGTATTCAGATTTTGGCTGTCTTCCTGACTAGATTCATTTCCAGAGTGATGCGTTTCTGAGCCACTAGATGAAGATGATCCGGAATCGCTGATTTTCAAGGACGTTTATTAGAATTATCGATACGAAATGGACGAATAACGAAGATGAAAAAAGGTAACAATTTGGTTTCAGAATCAATAAAAGTGCCTCATTAACAAATGAATCCTTTCATTTGATAAAAGTCGTCAATTTTAGAAAATAGGGAATTTCGTGTTTATACGCGTTATAAAATGTACGTCGTTGCTTCAAGGTGCAAAGGATAGGTCCAAAACGGAATTAATGAGATAATAGAAACATTATGATTTTTGTACCTAATAAAAACAATTTCAATAAAGATATTCAACGTTTTAGGGTCTATTAACAACCAAGTATTTTTATTTATATAGAAGTATAGTGATTTCCACGAAGTTCCACGAGTCTTATCTTCAGAAAATTAGCTTTCTTCGCAGATCGATGCAGAACGTTCTAAAATTGAACTTTATAATTATCGATTTACGCCTGCTCAGTTCAGTTCCTAAGCGTCAAGTGGATAGAGCTTGAAGGTTCTCAAAAATTCCTGAAGAAATTGTGGGTTGAAACAAAACTAGTACATCGACTTCATGGGGGCGCATATCCATATAGTATAACCAAAGTAGACTGAATAGGTTACGAATAAAAATTGAATTTAGTCCAACCTCAGTCCCAATTCATCACAGACCATTTACATTTTCATCACTGTAATGTTCTTCCTTAGTAATTGGTTATAATCATATGTAATAACTGTTCTTTATTGACTACCGTCAATGTACATCGACCGAAGTCCGTCATCCTATTGATTTTCTTAAACTGCTCTGAAATAATTCTTCAAACCAGCTTCATTAGCTTGAATGATGTATTATCCATAACAACGCGAGAATATTTGAGAAATAATGTTGGAGAAACCCTTTCTCGAAATGATCTGCTGTCATATCCTTACGATAATCTGCGTAGAAATATTAGACGAGTATATATTCGAAGGATAAAAGTGATGTTTCTGAAAAAAAAAACCGTTTTACATCTCGAAAATGGAGATGACATTTATTCGAGTTATTTACCTGGTTTCTTTACGTCATGAGTATCGAACCAGGTTTCTACAAAAAAATTGTTTTTGCCAGTCGATGCTCATCAATTTTACGCAAATATTGTTGCGAAGGGCAACAATATAAGGGGACTCGATAACCATTCTGATATTGATTTTTCATCTTGGAAAACACTTCCTTAGACCTAGCGTCTAAGTGTTATAGTTTTACAAGGATGAACAGTCTTTTCAGTTGCATCTAAACGGCGTTAGTTTTTTTTTATGTTTCAGAGCAATATATTATATCACAAATCCTGCTTATGTACGAGGTTTAAATTGCCATTTTTCGGAGTGCAATGTTAAAATTCGGGTCATAAGACCATTAATTTTCATCGTCAGATTGTTTTATTTCCACTGATCTCTTTAAGAACATGTAAAAATTATTATTATGTCCTCATGTACCTACCTTAATGATTGCAACACATTTTAATAAATAAATTTTATTTAGGTCAGATATTTATAATAATTAAGCAGTAACAAATTGATGGCCTGCCTTATGAGAAAAGATTGATTATGAAAAATGTATCGATGCAAGCATTTCTTTGCACAAATGAATATATGTTACAGTGTTTAATTCAACCCATCTTAACAATAATAAAGGATTCAAACACCTCCTCTCTCTTTGTACATTCCTGAAAACGTGAAGTGTTGAGAATTCAAAATTTGGTTTATTCTTAGCAGAAGAAAATGATTCAAAGATACATTCTTCAGGTTACCATCACCAAGTTTTGCTCATTTTACTAAATGGTCGCTCCAAAAGCTTTTGTTACCCCACTTACTAGAACATTAAATTTTAGATAGTACAAAATATGAATGAGTCACATTAAAAAAATGAATGTAGAAAAAACAGTTTTTGTGCTGTCAACATAGTAAAATCTGAGGATTCATTGAATTAATATCAAAGATCAGAACTTTCTGAGAAGTTATTCAGCATCAATCTTCATCTGAATAAAAAAATCTTATACAAATTTGTTGAAACTTCACTTCAATAGTGAATGTTGAAGTATTATCGAAATTGTTACCTCTTTATTCACCTTTGTTGGTTCATTTTCAACAGAGTATCATGGTAACTTACCTTTCGGACCCCGAATTATTAGAAGAAGAGTCACTCTTGCTGTCATCGGATCCAGATCCCGAATCCGACATGATAACTTCTAGAATGAAATAACAGGATGATAGGTTATGTGGATTTTATTTTAATGACATTATGGTCATTTGATTAACAGGGAACGTTTCAATTCCAAAAAAGAATCTTAAAGTTTGAGTTCGTACTTTATTTCATTTAAAAAGGACAGTCTGATATTTTTAGAATCTTCAAGACACAAATTTCAAAAATTCTAAATGGGATATGTTGAATACAGTTGAAAAGCAGTCGAGACTTTGGAAAAGGACTTCAATAGTTGTGAAGCACACATCTGAAACATTCATCACATAGTATCATTCAAAACTACCACAATTAGATTAATTTGGGGATGATAAGGGTGTGTAAGAACAAGTTGAGTTTAGTGATGAATGAACATAATACTGTTGTATAGCAGCAATATGTATAAAACAAAATCCACAACAAATAAGAGCATACAATAAGAATGTGTCGTGTGATGTAGGTACATCAGTTCAAAGTATTTTCTTCCACAAGAAAAATTCCAGTTATGGGGTGAGTATAGAGCACATTGTACCCAAGAGTGCTACCAAGCATTTATATTTGAAGAACAATCCTAGAACCTAAAGAAGACAAATCATCAGTACACTGCCTGGTGTTATTGCTGCTATTCTGAAGTCTTTAAACCCCCAAGTTTAGCCACAAATTGCTAAAATGGGTACATGAAAAAAGTTCATTTTTTCTGGACACAAGTCTTAGTAGAACCTTGAAGATACAGAAAATACAGAGAAAAGAGTGGAACACCCTTTGAAAAGGGGTTGAAACAACGAAAAACCAATTGTAAACAAAAATAATGAAGAAAATATGTAGAAGATTATACAAGGTACAGAAGCCACGCCCTTGGTTTATCATTGAAGGTGGTTAATGAAAATGTTAAAGGCAACTAATAAAGCCATAAACGAGCAAAAAACTACCCAAAAATAAGGGATAAATTGAAAATTACTCACCTTCCCCACAGTAACTGAAAAAAACCAGATTTCTCAAATATTTAATGTAATAAGTCGAATGTCTTTTCTCTATTTGAGGAGAAATCACTAATGAATACTGTCATCACTTTTTAAATGAGAAAAAAATTCAAAAGCACCCCCCAAATCACTTCAATATCGAAAAAATTCCGATCTCATCAAGTTGACGCCATTTTGTGGCAACATAATTCAAGTTCAAATAAATGCACAAGATAACGAGGAGATTTGTTAAATTAAACATAAACCCCTTTAAATTCGATGAAGATATAACACTTCTAGGTTATATTATCATAATTCACCACCACGTTAGGTTAAGTTGCAAATTATTGACGAGCACTTCGGATCACTTCATAGACTGCCGGCAGCCATGTTTCTTTTAATTTGACTGCGTTGCACCTTGGAAAAGCGCGAAGCTCAAACAATATGGCTTCTGCGCAGGCGATCGAATCCATGTGACGTCAATGTGAACTCTATGCTACAGGCAATACGGCTGATAATCCTTCGATGCGAAGCGTACTAGCTGTTTCCGTTTCAAATGGGGGGAAAGTTTAAAATATGACTAAAATTACAAATTATTTTTTTATAAAATTTACTATGAAGGATATAGATACAAATTTTGCTCGGCACAATAAATCACAATCATATTTATTCGTGAATAATTTTTTTACATTTCATCCATATTGAACGGAAAAAAATTATTTCAGAGAACAGTTTGAATGAAAAAAATTTCATTTTTCACGAAAACCATAATTAATAGCAGAAAATTGAAGAGGCGAAGCTTCCAATGTTGTCAGAAAATAAAATGAAAACTTTGATTCATTTCTTGAGATAAATTGCCTTCTGCCATGATTTTCTAGAAACAGGACAGGAAATGAACGAGAACGCCATTTTGTGGACGATAATAAGCACGTCCACCGTATAATTTCAATATCTTTAACACGATTAATGCAAATTCATAACCCGACTTGGATTTATCTTTCGACCATCAACTTTTTCTTTCATCTCAATGATGAAATTGGCATTTCTTTTCATTTTATATTGCAAAAAATACAATGATAATGCGCAGTAAAGATAGAGGATTTCGCAACGAAACGAAAATGGCTGCTTGGGATATCGAACAATAAAAACTATATAATGTTTTGAGATGAAATTTTGAAATTTGTTTCGATATATTTTGTTTTCTTCAATTTATTTTCTGATACCTTGAAAAACGACGCAATTGAAATAATAAATATGTATAATTTAGCAATTTCCTCAGACTTTCGCCATTAAATGAAACATTTACTGCGAAACAATCAATATGAGCCTTAACAAAATTAATTCGAAAAATCCTCAAAAAATTATGAGTAGGTCAAACAAATCAACATGATCAGTAGGTCTAGGTGCAATTAGTGCAAATGACTTGATAACCAACAAATGTGACAAGAAAAAAATCAAACTAATTATGGATTCGAACAGAGGATTTTTTTGAATTGGATAAGAGTCGGTTTATCAAATGATGAATTTGGATGATCATTAAGACCAATCACTCTTTCATTTCCATTAAATGCCTTTATAATATTTAAGCTCAAGATTGGAATAAAAATACTAGTCAGTATGACTCAACAGTAACATTAACTTGCAGAAACCTTTCCATTGTTTTTTTTATCAATATATTTTCATTAGTTGATGAGGAATCAAACATACCAAGCATATTAGGAAACCTCAATAAGTTCCATAGAATTGGAAAACATTGATGTATTGAATTTATCATGAATAAAGAAACAAGTGCAGACTCCAAAATCTTTTTTTTTTATTTAATGAACTCGATTTTCTAGCAATATATGGCGATTAATGGTTCAAATCCGAAAAAATTGTTAAGCAGTCAATGTTTCATTGAAAATTTTCTACCACATATGATAAAATGAATTTTCTCATCGATTTGTTGAATCCTCCTGATGATTAAAATGAATTCCTTAATAATAAGATCTATTAATCAAATAATTAATGATTGATGAAAATTTGAATTGATTTGAGAAAACGCATAAAAACACATTTTGTTAGAAAATAAACATACCTCCAGGATTAAAAAAAATAATATCAGTCTTTTGAATATCTGTAGTACTTTTGGAATAGTTCAATGATAATACCATTATAAAAGAACATGGAAACACCATACTGAAGAAAATTTCACAGAAAGATCTGCATCTCAGATCTGTATTATTCGAATGTAACAGTAAATTTCAAATATAACAAATAAATAAGCAATACAATCGATACACTCCCTAAACACGTATTTATTCAATTCTCAGTATAGCTTGAATTTAATTTCAATAGTTGGGGTTCGGATTTTTTTGTAAAAACTTTTAGTATTCCAAATTTCCAAAAAACTTCAAATGTTCAACTCCAATTTGATCTGAATATTATTAAAATATCCTTAATATTCCGAGAATGAGACGGTGATACTATAGAAGACCTCTTATCAAAAAATAAAAATAGAATTAGTAGCAAGAGGAGAATCAAATCTAGATAGAAGAAAACTAAAAAAAATCCCTGATTTGAAATAAGTACAGTAGAAGGCTTTCTCAGGGACAATCAAATGAATTTTGTTGTAACATGCACATAATTGAAGATTTTTTGGAATTTGAATTTATTTATCATTGCCTAAACCATTCTTGTTATAGATGAAAAAAATGGAAAATCAATTTAAACAGGCGAAGAAAAACTACTAAATTACTTCCTACAATAAACACATATCATGGAGAAGTTTTCGAATAATGAACAATCTTAATAAAGTTGTTATGAAGAAAGAGAGCGCAAAATGATCACCATTTCTATGAAGAATATTTAGAACAATATCACCAAAAAAAGAAATAATGATAAGGAAAATATTTTTCAAGGAATGAATGAAGTTATCTAGTGGGAACAAAAATTAAAAAAAAAACATGACTAGATATTGATATGATCATTGGTAATGAAATTATGCAAAAATGACTTATAATTAGAATTTCTTTGATTCAAAAGAGATTAAGAAAGGGCTTTATAAACTAAAATGAATTTCGAGTAACACTTCAAAATATAAATAAAGGAATTGATGTGCAAGGTTTTTACTCTCATTTCATGAAAAAAATCCAAGAACCCCAACTTTTGTTTTTCCCTGTCTCGAGGTCAGCCTCTCAATAACAAAAAAAGAAAAGAATCAATACTTTGTGCATTCAAGTTGATATACTGCTATTGTTTGATCAGAATGTTTGAAATCAACGTTAATTCAACAGGATGAAAATGCTTTTATCTTTGTTAAATCAGCATTTGAATATGAAAACTCTCAGTAAATCTCTTTCAGGTAATGCGGAAATGAAAATTTTGAATGTTACTATTTCTTGCCTTAATTCAAGTCGATATCAATCAATACTAAAACTAGAAAAATTGATACAGGCATACTTTCATCGTATCATATACCGTCTATGAGTAGTCGAATGAAATAAATTGAAGTGGTTTATATGAAATTTGGCAGTATTATATTATCACATGTAAAGGTAAAACTTGCCCCTCTATTTCATCAACAAATGAATGAATTAAAAAATATGGCAACTTATTCTCCAATATAAAAACATAATTCGATGTAAAAGAGAACTAATAAATACACTACTATTTCTTGGACCCACTATGCGAAGTGGAAAAGAATGATCCTTAAATATTGAGAAAGACTGCTATCGAGACAGAACTTGTATGGAGAGAATGTATAAGCTGAGTACTGAGAAGAAAATTCACTCACAAACTTAGATCCCAACAATATTTTGGTATAAATAATTTCAAAAATATCAACAATTTTTAATATTTTGGTAGATTCATATTTTCTGGATAGATCAATAATTTCGGCTAACTAAATTTTAAATAAAATATGAATATTATATTCACCAGGGTCACGTCATCCTTGGAATCGGGACACGCAACACCAGGGCACTCTCAGCAGAAATGATAGGAAGGGCATTTTCACAATGGAAGTTGATCAAATGACTCACGCTATCAAACATTCGATCTTTGGTTCTCACCTGAAAAAAAAGAACGAAAATAAGAAACAAGTCGAAAGGTTGGACAAAAGAAAATAACCATTGAATGAAATACTTACAACTCCTTCTGGATCGATGAGAAGCAAGTGTTTCTTCGTATTGTCCTGCATTCCGGATAGCACAAACTGGGCTTCAGAATTTGGAGATTCCCGAACTAAAAAGTCACCATCGTGCTCCAAGAGTCTTTCGGCCTCAGCCCTAGATATCTGACCGTGGAACCAAATTTCATTCTGCAACTGAGCCAGGTGCTTCGGATCCATTTTCTTAGAATTAGAGGATCCCGATGGCGGTAACTGCACATTAGCAAAAGGATCTAGAAGAAACACTGAAGTTAATATTGGATTCCTTTAAACGAATATTCAAAACTTACGCATATCGAAAACGTCTCGTCCTCGTGTTGAAAAAATGTTGTCGTTTACATAATTGTGCAACGGTAGATCTCTGTGTAATGGTATATCAGAATTCAGATCGATGAGATTGGGACTTTGTACAGGTGGAAGAGTTGTAAGAGGTGGAACCACGGTGGGAAGTGGAGGAACAGGTGGTGGCCCCACATCCGGGGGCACTTTACCCGGTAAATCGTTATAGTAGTCTTTATCAGCATCTCCACCAGATGTGGACGGTTGACCCATCGCAAGCCTGCAACAACGAAAAAGAAATGATAAAAATGAAAATTTTTAAAGAACAAACATTTTCCACATATTGAATTCAATGACGAATATCATTCAATTCTTACCACATTTCCTGTGGAAAAATAGATTACCTTTGAAATTAATATATGGAAAAAAGTGAACGAATGTTGGGTTTTTTGAAACGACTGAGTGCTATGTAATTTTTATACTCGATCATTTCGACACAATTAGGAAAGACAATAATTGGTACATACGCTTTAACCGTTGGCTTCATGCATTGTTTGAATCTCAAATCAAACGCTTGACCAATCGTTGCAATCACGTCTTTCGTTAATCCACCCCCACATTCCAATACATAACAAGCTCTCCAGTCCGTTGAATCTTTCGCAACATAGGCAACAAAATCCAAACTATCCTATAAACAAACCCAAAGTTAGTGAAATAATTCATTATTCAGTAACACGAATATTTTGAATGACTAGACATAAGGTATGTAAATTATATCAAACAGCCATCAATAAAAGGTCGTAAAATTTAATAAAATCATACTTCGTTTACATCCTTATGTTTTATTGAATATTAGAATGATTGGAAATTTTAATACCTACACAGTCTCCACCGGATGCAAATGAAATTTGCGGCATATCATGACTAGAAATAACTTGATTCGTATCCAAGGAGGTCAAAGAGAGCCTTGAACTTGAAACTGTTAAATTAACGTTTGTGCCAGCATAATTCATATTTGGTACATCCGCTATGGCTTTTTCCACATTTTTGTCCACTCTTCTTCTCTTATCCACCGTTTTGAGCCCTGCAGCTTCACATACTCTATTAATACACTCCCTGTAACAATTAAATGTTTCAAGTTATTCGTGGAAGCACTACAAAAATTATATCTATATTTATATGTATATGTGAATAGAATATACCTTGCAACACTGGATCTGGTGTTGTAGTCTAAAGTTTTCATGGAAGCTTTGACCTCCAGACATCCCACATACTGAAACAAAAAAAAATGAGCATTTTCTTTCAGCCCTACTGCCAATTTTTTTGTAGATTTACACTAACATAAAATGGCTACTATAACTATAAAAAGTGGAACAATCTGTATAATTTGGAGTCAGCAATTTTTTTTAATGTCTAAGGAAGGATATAAATAAATCCCTTACTGTAATACATATGTATATCACAGCCAACAATTTTTTTCTCAACACACAATTCAATCGGCTGTGAGTTTCCAACTGTTAATTCCCCATTGTTGACATTATGAGAAAACTTTTTTAGAAATTAGGGTTGATCCGCCGCCATGATGACAACGTTTCAATTTTATTAGTTGAGGGCATCATCAGGAGTACTATAAAAGTTATATTAGTCCTGATGATGCCTCAAATGAATAATACAAAAAGGTGTATTTATTCATTGAATCAGAGATAATTTCTTTTGCGGAGTGACTCGAAAGGGTCTGAAATTAGATAGAGCAAGCCAAGAGCATTATCAGAATTACTGAATCGAATAATGGCTTTTTCTGCCAAGTTCGAAACATTTTGATCGTTCTGCAAAAAATCTATTGTAAGAAATAAAATGTAGTAGAGGTGGGTACAATTTTATTCTCTTCGGACTATATAAACTTTTGTATCAGCAAGAGATTTATTTATAAAACCAGCTCCGAAAAAATATGAAAAAAAAATATTGTCATCTCAAAAAAGGAGTAACAGGAGTCTGGAATATGGGAGGCAGAAGGAGTTGTTTAAAATCCAAAAATATCATTCTTCTAGCTTCCTCACAACCAACATTTGTATCAAAATTCCAATGGAAAAGGGCCAATGGAAAATTACTGATTATGGGGGGAAATGCCGTCATTTTGTTTGCTTGAATCAAAATGGAGGGTGATAAAATTACTCCACCTAATATGGCAGAAGAAGAGGATGAAACTGGAATTGGAGAGTACATGGGTTATCAAAGTTCATCAGAAAACACTACTGAATGCCTTATTTTCAACAAAATGAAGGCGGAATTGAATTTCAACAACATGGTTCCAAGAATGAGTCAGCAATCGTTTGATAAAACAAATTTTCTTGGTATTTCTATAAACTCACCTTCACTGTATAAGTAACACCCTGCTTGGCTATCAGTTTGTCGGAATGTATCCATCCTCCAGATGGTTTGTTCATTATTCCTGAGGACATTGTGGAATTTGAAATGGCTACTCAAAGTTGAAACTGGGTGTGTAACATGTAGTGAGTTGTTCCACTCATTGCCTTTACACTGGCTTTAATTCTGCGCGATTGGGCATAATATGTCAATTATGTGGACTAATTAAATTTGCGGTAATTTCTGTCCCAGATGTCCCAATGATAATGGTGATAATTAGGACGAACATTGGAACTGCGCCACCATTTTACAAAATTCATGTTGGGTCTCTGCAGTCATTCGGATGTGTGTACCTGAATTTTAGCACTTGTATAGTACCAATTTTGTGTTTTTCCGCAAATAATTTGCGTGTTCTCGATATTCGTCGAAAATGGCGTAATTCACTGACCACACACTGTTACTAAGCTCAAGGCAAGACAGAATATTTTACATCATAACAGCAATATCGCTTTAGCCAACTGGTTTCTAAACAGCGTAGATGGTACACAAATTCCATTAGAATGTAGAAGGTACAAGCGCAGTTTCTTATACGCCGCTCACTCATGCTCAGTAAAGTTATGGCCGGACGCCATGCGCTTTTTTTTTATTTCCTCCTTCGGAGTTTCAAATTAAACGATTTGTGTGGAAACTTCCTATTTTCCAGTAACTTGAACCTTTTCCAAGAGAAACAAACAAAAATTTCGTTTGAAGAATTCGATTCAATTAATAAAATGATAAATGCGCACATCGGACACGCATTAAATTGAAAAAATTTTTTTTTTTTTTAACGAATAGAAGAGCGGTGTAATTATCGAGAATAGTTTTTAAGAATCATTTTTCCAATTTAAAAATTTTTTTACATAGTATAATGCCCGATAAATACCTTTTTTTTCTATTTAAAAATCGAATTTTATTGAATAGGTTATAGGGTATGCAACCCATGATACGGAAAGTTGCGCGTTTCGCTGTTAGGGGGCACTACTCGTCACAAATGGAAAAATGTGGAAAGCTTTGTATTGGGAAAGTGTTTTTTTCTTCTGAATCACGTTCAAACTTTTCTCCGATCGTGTAATGGCAACAAAAATTTGCCCTAGTTCAAAACTACGTACTTGACTTTATTGAAATGAGAATATTCAGCAGTCAAGAAAGAAAAAACATCATCCAACATCGGAAAACCCATTGTGATTTTATCATTTTTTTCATACAGCACGTTCCCCGTATTCTGGGTCCACCTTTTATTCCGATGTGGATTCATGGCAGCGGATGTGCATTTCTTCCAGACGTGCGTATTCAAAGCACACTAGACCATTTCTGCATGATAATGACCCAACGTACTACATTAATTCATTTGGAATCATATAGGTACGATTTTCGTCTAGATCTAACGGTTGGATGGAATTTAGAACGAATATTTTATAAGGTGAGCAATTTGATCAATTCGTGCCTCGCATTGATAACAGCCCAGAACGTGATTTTTGCGAAACGAGATAAGGAGTTGGGGGTTTTTCTCCCAAAGCCTTCAGACACTGAGAGTATTGATGTTTTGGACAACTCAAGTTTTTTTGTTATTCGTCAAGTAATGATAAGGATTTATAACACTCAACATTGGTCAATGATATGTAAACTCTAATTGCTACTGTAAAATTCTTCTGGTCCTCTGTAATATTAAGTTGTTTTGTCGATTGATTTTCCTGTTTCATTTCCCATATCTACATTTTTCAATACAATTGATTTAACAATAGAGTTCCTGCCCATCTAGGTTAAGTGAAAGTACTTCGAAACGTTGATTGAAGTATTTCTCTCAAGAATATTTCAATGAACTCTGGAAGCACATTTCAGAGCTCGCATTTCGGTTAGGCTTTATTACTGTGTCCTTACGACACTAGATATACAGTGATGAGAATGATTTTTTTCAACAGGGATCGTTGAAATGATATTACCTACTTGCTCATGTAGAAAAAAAGTTTAACACGTCAGTTTCTTGATGAAAACAAAAGACAATGTAAATTTTAGACATCTTAAGGAAGTTTACAAAAGAATTCTTGATCTTTTGAACTTTCCTTCTTCGTGAAACACATATTGAGGATGATGATTATATTCTATAAGTATTTTCCATAGGCAAACCACACTTTGTAACTGGCTGTATTCTACTTTAGATAACTCAAGAATTAGATGAATTATGGTCATGATGTTGATGTCGTTTTGTTAAATTTCAGCACCAAAAGAAATGTATTCAATCTCTTTGAAAGATTTCTTTTATTTGTTTGAAGAATTTAAAATTCAACTCAAGCGATGTAAAAAAGGGGTGTAAATTTTTTCGAGCTTGTTTTTTATGTAATATTGTAGATTGAGCTTATGACACTGATGATGAAGGCAGCGTAGATGTTTCTCCTTTGTGTCTTCTCTGTCGGTGTCGTGTTAATGGTAACGAACTTGGAGAAAGTTTGACCATGACTTAGTACGAGCTACATACTTAGATTCGCGGCCAAGACATTAGATGGTTCTCAAGCATACCACGATGGTACCGGATGGACGTGCGCTGACCCAACTCTCGTGACACACTTCTTTCTCTGTTCCATACGAATGCACCAATGGGTACAGAAATCTTACCAGAGTTTAACTGACTGCCGTCAACTTCGCTTCTGGCACTGAAGAAAATACCGATTAGTGATTTTTTCATTGTCGAGTTACTGGGTGAGTGTCCATTCATTCTTATCTTTGTGAAAGAAAAATAAGAAAAAATCGTTGGAATTTTAAAGCGGGCGTGAGTATCAATCTGCGGACACTTTTGCTTCTTGAATTTTTTTTTTAGTAATTATACTTGATTTTTGGTGAATGCGGAACTAGAGTAGGAAATAATGTTTGTACCTTTTTTATTGTTTGCATTTCTCTCATTAAATTCGGGGAAAAGTTTCATTGTCATATGAGAAGTTTTTTATGAAATATTGTTATTTAAATTAAAGGTTTTTATGAATTGCTATTGCCTTCAGAATATTCATGTCTCTCATGGACGTCAACAAGAATATACCCCCGTTTACATAATTTTCCTTTTCGGTAGGCAATATTAATTTCATAAGGATTCTTGGAATTCAACTGGGAAATTTTATTTCATTTCATTCATTCAATTGCTTGGGATGGAAATTGTTTTTATGATGAATTGTTCTCGACATATGATTCTCTGTTTTTCGAGTTTTCCATAGTGATATTTCGGATTTTCTAGAATAGAAATTGTATTTTGAATCGTATATTGCGAGAAGTCGACTGCAATTGAGTTTAAAATATTTTCTAGGATGGAGGCTACGTATACTTTCGTTCGAATTCCTCTGGTGGCAGAAGGCTTCCCAGTTTCGCGATGATTTCTTGGAATACCATTCAAAGATCCCAATAGAATCGGAGAAATCGTTCCGTTAGCGCTCTACACTTGAATATTTCATGTCGAAATTGCGCCTGTTTTTGTAAATAGCGAATTCTCGACATCCATTAGCAGTTTTCCCCCCAGTGAAGTGTTTCGATCTGAAAACCGCCGAGAAGAAAATTTACCTGATGCGTTCAAATTGCCATTTCCAGCCATTCAGACATTCTATATTTGATGTCTGTTCAGAATGGTCTTTTTTATTTTCTGCCTCCCGAATTTATGTCTTTATCTTCGAATGAAGATGAACATCAAGAGCTGAAATCGGATAGCTTATGTCGATAGAAGTGGAAAACTGTGTGGTATTGCACAGAGGAAATATAGATAGATATTTATGTTGAAAGATGCTGTCGTTTCGGTAATCATTATTCGAAATTTAGCGAAAAGTTTCATGACTTCGGGACTGAATCTTTGATTTTACAATTATTCATTAAATTACATATTTTGAGAACTGGTAATCATGTTCAACTGAATTTATGGCCTTAGATTCTCCTCATCTCTTCATCTCGTGGAGAAAATTGTGACTTTTCCCTCATTGAACAAGATTTGTGATGCGAGGCGGTATTTCCAATTAGTGAAATGAAAAATGAGTTTATTATTAACTGTAATATTTCTGGATTCATCACGCGAAGATTTCCTTGAGAGCAAATAAGATTATTCCTCCTCCTGATGAAAAAACTGATTATTCGTATTCCCCCATTGAGTGGGGGACTTAATTTAAATGCACCCTCCACAACGATATTTTGAGAACATAATGAACGAGCATCGGGATCTATATAACATAAAATATAAAGGATTTCGGATCTTTATGAAAAGCTGGATATAAAGAAATGTCCCATTCCCCGAATTCTTCATTTTGGACGGAATGATAACAACGATGCCAGGTTTTTGACCGGGCTTATTTTGTGTTTCGCATGAAAGAGATTTCAATGGATAAATCACAGAAGGACCGTGAAATCTCTGCCCTATTCGAACTTTTCAAAGGTTTCACAGTGAAGGATCGTCTCGAATAAGGGGTTAACTTCTGAAAAATCGCATTGGATCGGGGCTCGCCTCTAGGTTTGATACGCATTTATTTTTCGGAATTAATCACCAGGAAAGTGAGGCCGAATTGGACCTGATGGAGTTATCTACGAAGTGTACAGTTCGGTTTATTGAATTTTGTTTCAGAACGCATTCATTCGGCGAGTAGTTTGGTTGCCTTTTTAATCCTTCTTTACTGTTCTTTCACCTAATCCAATTCTGTTGGCGTTAATTGGGGAAAGATCTTTTTGAATCGGTCGAAAAAAATGCTCTCCAAATACAGGCAAATCTAGTCTACAAAGAACTGAAAAAGCTAGAAAAGACGAAACCTTTGGACATCTAAACATCCATAAAAAAGTAGTCTTCTTTATTAACCTATCTAAACCATTATCAGTGGTTGGGAATCCCAGAGTATTTTTGAATTTTTCATCAGATCCCTTTCAGTAAAACTACAAACATGTTTTAATTGTAAATGATGTTGTTAATCAACTCAGAATTGAAATTTCCACACAGCAGAGCATCCGAGAGATAATCTATTGATGAAAAAATGATGAAATAGTATCCGGTTGGGTTTCAACTTTCTCTCATTTCTTTTATATAGACTACATGGGATGAGTAAATTATAAATTGAATTAACATGTTGATGACCAACGATTTACATTCTGTAGAACATGACCTTGTTGCACAAAGCAAACGGATGGAGATTAATTAATTCATGAGATTTTTTGCTGGAGAATGCCCGATTCAAGATTAATTAGGACTGGGGAAATATGGCGAAGAGCAGTAGCGAAAAACATTTAAGGCCTACATTGTGGGAGAAAAGAACGACAATGAACGGCTAAGATAATTGAGGCTCTGAAGAATTGTTTCGTGAAAATGCTGGAGAAACTCTTTCTTTGTCACATGCACTATATATTGAAATTTGATTTTAATGGGGACATTAATTGTACATAAAACGTTATAAAGTAACACGCTCCAGACTCTAACTTTCTATATTGTCTGCTTTCTGGCAATCAAAAGCAAAGACTTTATTACATTTTTCAGATGAAATTCTCAGGTAAGTATTCACCACATGAAGATGCTGTTGTAGCAAACGTAAAAATCAGTCCTCAGTGAGAAAATGGAGAACACCTTCTCAGTGTTTCTCTATGTTTGGACGTTTGTAACTGGTACACCCTGTATCGTGCAATAATTCCTCTGGCGTATTGGAAAAACGGGAGATCTGAGAGGAGTTCCCGTCCAGGAACTTCTAACTGAAAGTTTTTGTCAAGAGTGCTATGAAACGTTCGTGTAAACGTTCCTGAAATCGTCGAAAAAGTTCTTCGGGCGTCCGTTTTTCTCAGGCCACGGTCTGTGTATGGTTGAAATAAGATGTCTCCGACTGTTTGGATCGATTCCAAGAGAATTTCTGTGGCTCGCCAAATCCGCTTCCTAGCAGAGCCCGCAAATTCTAACACGGATGGATATAGCACTTCTATAAATTCGTGAAATTTCCCGAAAAAACCCGGAAAAAAATCGCCTTCTAGGGCAACTTGATTTGTTTCGTCGAACATAAATGTCTTGGATTCCTGGAGCAATTAATTAAAGCCAACACGAATTTTCGATTTGCTCTTCATTATCTCGACGTCAACAATGGCTTTTTCCATTTGAAATCATTAATTTCATTTCGATTTGTCCCCTTTGTAACATTAGTTAAACTTTGAATATTATTTTTCACTGAATTCATGAAATACTGAACCCTTGATTGAACATTTTACGTTCATAAGAAAAGCATAACTCTAGTGATATTTGTGTGTCTGCAATAATAAAACAATCCACTGAATGTGTGAATAAAATGCATTGATTTCGATCAATAAATTCACACACGGCATCAGTTAATTTTGTGAAAAGCCCGTTATAACCCGAACCTTCAATAGAATAATTAATAATGAATATTTATTGTTGGAAAAACAAACTAAACCATAAATAATTTCCACCTCATTTACAATATAACATTGACCCTAAAGTTCTGATATAATTAAAACGGATTTTTTCAGGCTGACGGTTGAAAATTAGCCCCATAACGGATGATTAATTGATTTCTTCCTTTTTTCCAGGAACTGCCACAAAATGAAACTGTCCTTCATATTCGAACTACTCCTGATATTCGTTTTCATCGCTTTTGCAGCATCTGCAGTGATAGGTGAGTAGGAATATTAAAATTTCATCATCAAACTTCATTATCAAGGAAATTTATTCAAATAATCTTACTGAATTGATGTTGGAAGTATTGGCTGAATTTCGTAGGCCTCAGAGAATGCTTTCGCAGCAAGAAAAGAAAATAGTTGATGTGGAGACTTTAAGGGTTGTTTTATGTTCTCGTTTTGTTTTTACAATATATCGATACAGACACCCAGTGCTGGCAGATCCGTAGCAGGTGCTAGCTCAAAAACTTTTATATTGCTGGTTTACGACATTCTGTCCAAACCTATCGTATTTCTCCTCTGACATCAACATTCGCTTCATTGCAACAGATAAAAATGGATGTCCCCGCTTGTGAGTATCAGAAGAGTATCGCGTTATTATCGTTCGATACTTGAAGGTAGTTTCATGTGAAATACCACAGATTTTCAACCTTAATTTTCCACAATTCTGTTGACCAAAAAAGAATTTTTATTGTCACTGTATGAAACTGGACTGGACCAACATCGAAATGATTCTTCCACTGATTTAACCCTCTATTTCAGATAAAAGGGGCTATCATAACAGGAAAGGTGAGCTAAACAAGCATGCTGGACGCAAGTCTATCGACAAAAGGAGACAGGGCTCGAACTCCAATAGATATTGCAGCTGTAACATGAAGCTCTGCAATTGTTGTAGAGAATTCAATCTGCCCGTTGTATCCTTGCAAGGACCTGGATGTGCTTCCCTACAATACCTTAAGGGGGATCGGCTTGCCATCTCGATGAGCTTTGGCGAGAGAATTTTGACAAATACCACAATATCTAGTGAGTAAAGTTCAACTCATTCATTATCTATAAAAGTAAACCACAATTATTACTGTGATTACGTATTTTTAATTTTCTTTTATTAGGAAGAATTCGAATATGTTTTTGAGATAGGGAAATGTTATTTGCGCGAAAAACAAGTTAATGACAGAAAGGACATTCTCGCTTCACAGTCTGAGAAATTCACATCGATAAAGATAAAATTTACTGTGTGGCAGACCGACTATAAAGTCCTGCTTGTAAGAAGAAGAGATTTAATGATGGCCTTAATTCCGAGAATCGCTTCATTTTACAGCTGCGGTAATGAAGATGAAGAAATAACTGGTTCGTGAGGGTTTATAATTATTTTTGGCGGAGATAATAGAGTGAACTGAACGTGAAGTAGAAAATAGGTTGTTTGAATGTTTGAGAATGGAACGGGGAATGCTCTGATTCCGACTCAATTTTGGACAAGAGCAGTGTGCGCCAGGCCTCAGGGAACTCTATTGGAAGTTTTCAAGAAAATCGATCCGCTCTACTCGTTCTAACTATTGAGAGTTAAACGAACACAGGCCAGGAATGAACGATTTAGAAGATTCGGTCCCAATATCAGACAGGATTCTCATGAAGAACATTTAATGGATCGGTATGTTCGGAAGTTGAGGAACATTTCGATTGAATCAACAACATGGTTATTCTTTATTGAATTCTCTCTACAAAATTTCTAGTTTTAGTCGCTTCAGTTATAAAGACACATTAATATCATCTAATTTCGACAGAAATCCCATTTTCTGCTCAAAACGTATCGAATATTTGTCGAATAATCGCTGAAATAGGTCCGAACCGTTGTGGTATTGATCTGATACTTACCATTAATAAAAAATGCTATAAATTTCATTTGCCATTACCAGAGAGATTGAACTGTGTGGCAGTACTGATACAAATCTTCATTGTGAAGAGGAAATATTGGTCGCCAGTTATGTCACACGAATAGAACAATGCCGAAGGGCAATTTCAGTCAGCTAAAATCATGAGAAAAAATTGCATTTTGAGATTATCATTACAGAAGAACAAGGACTATATTTGCTGAATTTATAAGGTTAATGAGGTTTCTTCTCCACTGATATAAATATTGGTTTCAAATATAATTATCAAGGAAAATATAGAAAGGAGAGATTTTGATATTTGTGGAATTCGAGTAACAAATTGGTGCATGCGCCGGGGATAAATTCATTTGCGAATTCACCTTATTTCTTGATCTAAGACTAGCATTTCTGGATTAGCAATAACCTACTTCGCTGAATTATCAATTGAAGAGAATCTTAAAATTTTATAGCAGTTCTTATGAGCTGAAAATGTTGGCATTTAGAAGGAAAATCATTCATACCCTTTCATTTATTAAAACCGACAAGAAAATGTTTGTCAAATATTATTGTGTGTAGGGGGTATCCCAAATTGCTTGATTTTGACTGTTTCAGGTACTTCTGGACTAGATAGGTGAAAACTTCGAGAGGCGTCCTGGGCTCGATTTTCGTGAAAATACCATTAGTGAAAACCGTTTCACGATATCCTCATTTTTTTTTAAATTTTGATATATTATCGATTTCGAAAATGTGCCATAACTTTTTTATTTTCGGAAATATCTGAAAACGATTGAAACTTTCTAGAAGCGCTTTTTCACCGGAAATAACAAACTATATTCAATTTTTTTCTCGTGGAAAAAAAAACACATTTTTATTTTAAATGTCATAAAAAAAATTAAATATAACAGAAATTTAAAATAATGTCTCATTCCCAGTGAAAAAGTGCTTCTTGAAAGTTTTCAGATATTTTCGAAGATGAAAAAATAATGGAACATCTTCGAAATGGAAAAAATATCAAAATTTTGTTATATCTTCAAAACAAATGAAGATATCGTGAAACGGTTTTCACTACTGGTGTTTTCACGGAAATCGAGCCCAGAACTCCTTTCAACGTTTTTACCTATCTAGTCTAGAAGTACCAGAAACAGCCAAAATAAATATTCCATAATCAAGAATATCTCGTTCAAAATCAAGTAATTTGGGATACCCTGTACGTAGAAAGAATTGGGTTATATTCTTGAGTGGAATATTGAAATTGAATTTATTGAATGAATTTAAACTTCTGGGTACTCTTCTTCATCTCGAACTGAAATAATTCGAGGCCAGTGCTTATTCAGTATGTTTCTTTGGAAACCGAAGATTTGTCTTATTATTTCGCGAACAATTGCATTGAATCCCGTTCTCTTTCAGGAATACGACATATCATAATAGCAATACAATGGATGACAAGTTCGTTTTGGCATTTGCCATTCTCCAGCAGGATCTTATGAATAATGAACAGCTTACCGGAATTAATCTGCATACATCTTTGAATCTATCGACGCTTGAGTAGCTACATGTGTTCACAGTGGCTGAGTTTACTAAGACGCTGAGAGTTAAAACATAGTTTCTGAGTGCCCCCGTGAATAATTAACATGCCGAACTAACCGTCATCAAATGATGTATTAACAAACGCCGTAATCGCCTAATTGCATAACTGATGACCAGAATATGCAACATTCATTAGTCTGCGTATTTCACACCTACCTCTCCTTAATTTCATCTATTTTTCAGGCAGGAAACCGCAGCCCGTTTGCATGCCATTGCCTGGGGGCATTTCGAAATTCTGCGGACGCATCTACAACATCGGAAGGAAAGGGGATGATTTTCAGGCCTGTTTGGGATTGGAACTCAGGTCCTTGAACAACATCGAAGCAGCCCTCAGAGTGTCCTGTTTCAAGTTCGGCCCCAAAGGGCTCAGGGTTGAACCGTCCCAACCTCTACCACCTGTAGAAGAAGAGGATGATGACGATGATGATGATGATGATGAAGATGAGTTTGATTTTGATGACGAAGATGAAGACGATACAGAGAATGACGTCGAAGCAGTAGAATATGGGGGATTCAGCGTATTTGACGATGATTTCATCGACCAATACTTCGAATCTGAGAGCACAGGCACCAAGAAGAAGCCTCCAAGCAAAAAACAGCCGGTTCAAATCACCAAAGCACCCATTAAGAAGACAACCAAAGCACCCGTCACCAAAGTACAACGACGAAAACCAGTTAAGACTACCTCAAAACCAAAACCCATTCGAGCATCTTATCTAACCAAAGCACCATCCAAGATATCAACCTCTGCGTCTACCACTCCAGTTTCCATCAAAACCCAACCTTCTACCATTTCCAGTTCAACCACAACACCCATCAGCATTGAAATAACCCAAAAAATCAATGCAATGGTAGAGGAAGCTTCACTTACACCCGAAAAAATAACAGAAAATTCCTCAGAATCTCCACAAATCAAGAACGAATTGCCTACAGAGACACCTGAACCAGTAACAGTACAAAACAATTTGATAACCACCATACAATATGCCACAGAGAAGGCCACAACTGCTCAAAATGAAGTACAACCTTCATCAACATCCAAACAAGAAGACGAAGATTCCATCGAATCTAGTGGCAGTGAAGAAAATCCAATTGCTGAGGTTGTTGAAGATATGCTGGACGAAAGTGAGGAGATAATAGAAAAAACCAATACCACTCTAGTGGGTAGTAAGAAAAACACAAACTCGTCTTTGGTCAAGGAAGAATCAGATGACGTATCAGACATACTTGATGGCGTTGTCGATACAATAACAGGTGAAGATTCTGAAGAAGATAAAGCTGAGGATGACGATGATGAAGATGAAGATGATGATGATCCTCTTGATGATGATGATGAAGATGAGGAAGATGAAGATAGGAGGAGAAGAAGGAGGAAGTTAGAGCTCAGGAAATCTGGTGGGAGGCAGAGCAGAGATATGTGGTTAGATAGATTGCACTGGTGAAATGATGCTGATTAAGATTTTTATTTATTGACTTAATTATTTATTTTATTTATTTTTATTTATTGAAGATTATTTATTATGATGTTGTAAATATTTGTATCCAAAGTTGCACAGTATTCACGAATAAATTGTACCTTTTTTCAGAATAATACTTGTCAGATATATTTACTGCAGTACGTACTTAATTTTATTTCAGAGAGTTGAAGCTATTTTGAGAGTCATATAAAATCAAAAAAACTTCACGAGTAAAAACAAACTTCACAAAAAAACCAGAAATGCATTCTGCGAGACTTTTTAGGAGTTTCAGCTCCCAGTCTCTTTCACAAATTCAATTGAACATCTAAACCTTTTGAATAAAAAATAAAAATGAAAAAGAATCTTTTTACATTCAAAGATATTCAATATTTGAAGAGAGTATATGTATGTATGTTTCTCAACGAACGTTTCAATGTAAATTGAACAAAATATTTGTAGAAAATCACTGGAAATATACAATTTTGCTTTGAGCTTTTCAACCTGGAATCTTATCGTCTTCTGGTTTGAATCGATGCTGTACTGTGGGGCTTTTTAAACCACCCCCTGTATCATATCAACGTCAACCCCCATGCTCGGACCAGCCCATAAACTATCGCGGCACCCTCGATTCTGCTGGGTATCTGGAATTGTGCTGAAAGAGATTTCATAAATTTCTCCTGACTTTCTTTGCAGAAACGGGGTGCTCTAGTAATTGAAATTAGGTCAGTGCAGTGGGGTGGTTCCTTTGACGAATGCTTTCTCTTACATCTCGCCGCTAAGGATGGAGAGGCGAGGCTATAAATAACACTGGTTTCCTACCAAAAATTCCTCTGAATGATATGACGGAAGGGGTCCCCACTTTCACGAAGGGTAGAAAGGACAATCCGAGGAATAACTTGTTTTGTTTTCGATTTTTTGCTGGGGTCCAGAACCCTTTGATGAAACCGCCAGATATTTTAGAATTCCCTCACCATCATGAAGATTCAGTGGGAATTCTTGTATCTGAAGCAACTCAAAACTCAATATTTTCAAAACTTCAATGCCAAAATGAAACGACTAGTTCAAATTTGGGAAAAACACTGGAGTACACCTCTTCAGATCATCAAACTCGACATCTTTAACGCTTTCTACTTTCTTATTCAACGAAATTGCCAACAAATTCAGAGGTTAAAGCCTAAGTCGATGGGACTTTGTGCCTTGAATTTTAACATGCTTAATCAGTAACATGAGCGTTATTACGTACCTTTTCTGTAGGTTCCTGAGGATTCCAAATTCTAATTGGAAGCTGGAATCTCATTTTATTTGACCAAAGTGAGCCGAGATACACAAAATTTTTTGGGTGTATACAGTTGAATTTCCACTTGTGATCGTATTTAACTGAATTAAAAATGACTCATGACTTTTTTCTACTCTAAAGTAAAGAACATAATTTCTGTGTTTAATTTTCTTCCACATTTTCGCATCTGAACGTGTTGAAATCCGTCCCTGGCTACCTGCATGCCCATAGGCTGAGAGTAGATAAAAAAAGCCACCATATATCGAGAATGAATGAAAGTTGCTTATCTGTATCAGCTCCGAAGAAAGTGTTACAGTCTATTAGTGGGTGACCATCATCTCTGTTTCTCCGAATAAATACGGTATTCCTGGTTTACTCAAACAGAAATATTAAACAAACATGAAGGTGCACATTGAATTTAAAGTGTTTATTTGTATTGTGCTTGTGGAGTATATTGTGACCGGTAAATGAATAGTTTCATCAATTTTAGATCAATTAATTACTGTTGGTATCCAATCATGCCGGATTAATTTCGTTTATACGAGTTTTCGAACATTAATTACCACTGGTATTTTCATAGAATTTTTTTGGAATCTGTAAACATTTTGCCCAGCTCGCGAATTCCTTTTGAAAACATTGAGAACCTGAAACAGAAATTGAACACTACTGGTTTTCGTATACAGAAGGTCTAACGGGAAAAATATTTGTAAAAACAACTTTGATATTTTCCTGAAAACTTAATATGGGTTTTCTCTCCCAGTCTCTGAAACAAGAAACAATTAGAAAAAAATTTTTGATAGTATAAGAAAGGCCTCTGCGTAAAAATTTGAGCAGTAATTTGTCAGGGGCCAAAACTTTACGAAAATGAAAACACTTTGAAATCTTAAGCGTAACGTTTCGGAGTCTAAATCAGACTCCTTCGTCAGACAATAACTGATTTTCATTCTTTTGTAGAATCGTGACAATTTTTTTGATTTTTGACATTTGAGAAAATGGGGAGAAAACCTATATTAAGTTTTCAGGAAAATGCAGAGACCTCCTAGAAAGTATTTCAATAGATACAACTTTGATAGTAGGAGATAGTGTCAAGCCTTCCTGGCATGAGTTAGAAATTCATCCATTGTTGATTCTCAATCGTTGAATGATTTTCCTTGATAGCAAGTTTTATGGGTTGAGGTGAGGGCACCACCTGTATTCTATATTCGACCCCGAAGGCTGCAGAGCAGTGGCTGTAAAAAGAGTTGCTGGCAGTAAACGGAAACGAGCGAAATTGAAATATCCAAATATATACGACCCTTCAGCTTCCATATTAGCGATTCTGGCCTTCATGAACGTATCTGCCTCCCATTTCGGCTTTTTCCTAACCGGCATGCCTATTCCAGAGAAAGTGACGCCGATAGAACCTGACGGGACATATGGAGACAACCCCAGAAATGTGTCGATAACACCCACGGTAATATCAGTAACGCGACCTCAAGCAGTGATAACGACAACACGTAGACCGATTTTATCCGGCCTGCGATTTCCCTGTTCCTGCCAAGAGGGTGAATGTGGATGCTGTACCGGCTACATTCTGGATAGATTCAATCAGAAGGGGTGCATAAATATAACTTATGATCCTGACGACTTCTCGGTCACGGCGTTCATGTCAATGAATGGCAAGGTGCTCTACAGAAACAGCGTATCAGGTAGATATAAAGAGAGCTAGAATAATGCAATAAATGTTGAAACAAAAAGAACCTAAGCTGAGGTAAAAAAAGAACAGGGTATCATAACATTCTTTGTATGATACTATAGAATCATACGATACTATCAACACTAGTATCACACGATACTATACAGCCAGGGGAAAAAACCTCAGCCGAAAAACCTGCCTCCCCGTAAACAAAATAACATAAAATATCAAATATCAGGAAAATCTTGAAAGACATCAGTGTGATCATCTTCATGTTATCCGTCGATGGGCTCGGATACACAGATTCTTCCCAAAACGACTCGTAATTCTTAATCTGGAATGAAAAAAGACAAAAGCAGAAAAGAAACCGATTATTCAGAATAACATCAAGATTTCTTGGCCAAATAATGTTCGGAGGTTTATAAATATTTATGACAGAAATGTCACAAAATTTGAAAGAAATGAAAAAAAACACTCCATCAATTTCCCCTTTCCGAATCTGTTGAAAGTTACGAAACTGATGATTTTTCAACATAACAGGCTAAACTTGTAAAAAATCAATCAATACATAACTTTCAACTGTCCTCTTTCACGAGGATTTTTTTCTGTTGCCATGTGGGTTTCTTGCAGAAGAATCTCTTTGATACTATGTTCATCAGCTAATTTGGAGACGTAATCACACTTTTCTTTCGAAATTCCTTCGATATTCAAATTCAAAATCCACAAATTGTTGCTCTCTAGTCGTGAGGGTTTTTCAAACCGGATACGACCTTCCAGGTGATGATTTTTCGGCACTTCAGATGTTTGAAGACCGCTACGGGACCCCAATGAAAGGCAATCATCTCCCATAGATAAACCAAACATGTTATAACACAAGAAAATAGAATATTTTTCAGAACCAAAAACTAAGACATTTCCGGATTTTTTTCCGATACTTTCCTACGTTCCAGAAAATAGAATTCCAAGACTGAAATCCCGTAAACCTATTTGGTCGAATAACTTTCTGAATTCGAACTTCAGCTACAAGGAAATCTGGAATCCGAATGGGATGCATGTTCTTTATCTAATAAAGATCTAATATCTGATCCATCGAATAAAGTTCCTGGTTTTAACCTTCCCAGGAGAATATGGTCCCTTCTTAATCGAATAAGAACAGGTCATGGTCGTACCAATAGCATGCTTTTCAAGTGAAATTCAGTTGATAGTCCAATTGTGAATGTGGTGAATCAGAGGAAACAGTTGAACACCTAATTAATAATTGTTCGATTTATAAATTCCAAGATGGCATTAGAGCCATACACAATATATCAAACTCATTTTTGCAATGGGTTGAAAATTTTAGATCAATTTGATAAAGTATAAATTGAATTCTCTTGCTGTTCTGTCTTTTTTATTTTCAGGTTGGAGTTTGTGTTTGGAAATCCTTCCTCCGAAGAGCCGTTCCGATAATCGTGATGTCCTCCTATATAAAATACAACAATTTTATTTTATTTTTTTTACGGGGAGACAGGTTTTTTCGGCTGAGGTTTTTTCCCCTGGCTCTATAGTATCGTATGATACTAGTGATGATAGTATCGTATGATACTATAGTAGTATCATACGAAGAATGTTATGGTATCCCTTTTCTTTTTTTACCTCAGCTTAGGTTCTTTTTGTTTCAACAAGTGTTTTACTATAATGTTTCTTTAAACTGTTAATTCCTAATTTTTGCAGGCAAAAATCCGCCCCCTTTCTGCGTGAGGGTGCCCAGATTCCAGAACGTTCGATTTTGCGTTGAATTCTCCAACATTTTCTTCGCCAACAGAAACGTCCATCTTTGCATTGACGCCGAGGCAAACTGGCAAGATTACACCCTTCTCGAGTGGTCTTTCGATTGTATCAGGATGGGGGCTTCAGGGTTTGCTGTTGTTCCTCCTGAGGAAGGGGGTGGTCTCCCTTCCACTGGGGTGGATGTCGTTGATCAAACTGATGAGGACTACGATGATTCAGCCAAGAGTGAGCCAGTGAAAAGCCAAGAAAACACGTTGATTTTCCACAAATCGGTGAAGAATTTGAACAAAAAGGGGGCAAATCCACAAAGCATCAAAGTGAAGAAGTTGGATAATAATTCTGTACTCATATATTATAAGAAACCATAAATTATACGTTCGTCCAAAAAAGATTGAATCCTTTTTTACGTTTCTTGTTCAGTTATTGGATATTCGCCCAAATTTTCCAGGTCTCCCAGAAATTGGCAAGACGATTACCCCTGAAATAAAAATTACGCTTCAAGGGAACACTGAAGCACTTTAGTTTAATTGGGTTCACGCCACTGGTTGCAAGAGGAGGAATAAACGAATATTCTCCTTTGTTCCAAGGAGGTAACCCTAGAGTACGCTATTTGTTTATGTACATTCCGAGGTGAGCGTAGAAATAAAGAATCCTGCAATGTTGGAGGTAATACATCCAGGAAAATATCGTTTTTGTTTTGAAACTCAGTTTTGTTCGATTATTTCTCAAATTGATATTTCAGTTGGTCATTATGTTTACAAAATAAGTAACACTTGTTTTTATAAGGCGAGATTCTGAATATTGTTTTTGAAGGATAATATAAGAGATTTCATCGTATCCAGGCCTCTGGAACAACTGAATAATAATCTTCCTCGTATTCCCTGCCATTTCGCATGCAAAATCCGTAAATTCGGAATCAAAGAGATGAAAGATGCGAGTGAGAATTCCTTCCCACCCACATCTAATGCATCTCAAAGCGTCTTTGGCGTTAACAGGAGCCCCTCGCCTTTTAACTCTTACGTAAATATGGGGTAGAGAATTAACCATAACAGATTTATGGGGGAACTTGAAAAATTCCTGGAGAAACTCCAAGGTCGAAACAAATTGCCATATTTTGTGGGGATAGGAATTTGTCTTGAGGGAAGTGTGAAATACATCCATATATTTTGTAGTGGAGCGTAATTGATTTATTATTTTCATATTTTTACTCCCAGATCGGAGGCTTCGAAATCTATTACGATGAAGAGTTTTGGGCTCAACTGAACGGTAATTTATTGCCTTTATTTCGGAGCACTAATCGATTGCTCAACGTGGGCCCCTCCAGTGAAAAGTTTAGTCGAAATCGTAACTTTAATCAGCATATGAAATTACCAATCCTTATTTCTGTCATAAAATGATGGACAACATTAAAAACTGGAAAGGTGGATTAAGAAACCGTGGAAAATTCAACGCTGTCAGGTAGGTTTTTATTGGAGTGGTTTGAAGTACCAAAAACTGTATCGACTGGCTTGAACGGCATTCCAATAAACCGGACGATTTTAGTATAGGTCCGACTTATCGAGACTCAAGTAACGGCATCTCTCGAATCGGCTCCATTGAAGATGAAACTGTTAACGGAATGGGTCTTGAGTTCGAAGTGGGTACCTATTTATTTGCTTCCAATTTCGTCGAACCCACTGAAGGCATAAGCCAGCACTCAATTATGAAAGTCACGTGAACTTTCTACACGTTCAGTGTTAATTATATTTGCGCTATACCCTGAATTTTTGTATATCTTCAATTGGTAATGTTTAGTTTGAGCTCGGATACGTTCGCCGATGATGGGCCGGCTATAGCGAAGTTTTAACGTTCTAAACTAATTGAGTGAGTTCTTAATTAGTGTAATTTCCGAAAAAACCTTCCTTCTTCGTGTTTCTATTTTGGTTGTTTTCAGTTAACTTTGTGGAGGGTAAGTTGTAGTCCATGATGAATAACATTCTGCCCGATTCCCAAGTATTCATTTCGGTTTAATTTCGTTGAATTCTGGATCTCCCAGTCTGTGCTTCGTGCCTGCTGAGACATTTCAGCGAAAATATTCAGTTGGAACTTGATTCGCAAACGTATACTTCCCTGATAATGCAAAATTCGAAATTATTTTGATTAACTTGGCTGTTTGATATCAATGATTTTATGAAATTTCTTCTCGTTGAAAGTTTTTTATGTCTTACTATCCCAACATTTCGGAACCAGCATTTGAAATGTAGCAGAAGAATCTTAAAATTCCAACAGAAGCAACAATTGGCATAGTCATTCAAATGATTGAGATTAATTTAATTTATTCGTATTGATTCGAAAAATATTTGGTCTGATTTCAAAGGAATCGAGTTGATATTTGAAAATACTTAGGATATTCATACTTGAACAACCATTGAGAAATAGACTCGAAATTAAAGACATTCAACATAATTTCTCATAATGTGTTTTTCCTGATACTTGCTAGTTTTTTCTTCAATATTCTCGGTATGATCTGATCGTCTCGCATAGGTTTGATGAAATTTTGCTCTCACTTTCCGCAGGTAGAGGATAAATTGGATCTGGAGTTCGAATTGAAAAATTTCGGGGCCAAATTCTTGAATGAAGCGAATTTCCTTTTTATTGAGCGGATATCGAGGGTGAATCATCGCTCCCGTCGGGAAAACTTTTCCAGTAGAGTACAAGCATCAAACTTTTCCCCATTCAAAGTCCCAACTAGATACACAATCCAGTCTGTTGCACCTCGATTTTAACAAGAAAATGCCTCCCTAGATTTGCTCGGATGTTTCTCCAGTGATCCAAGCAGTACGTGTACACCTGAAACAAGGTGAAAATGGAAAGTTCCCCCTTGAATTATGTTCATTCGAAAACCATGCATCCACTCAGGATCTTTTCAGAAAGATTGAAAAAGTTGGAATGGACTCATTAAGCGGATATATCGAGCTGAACTTTCTGCATTCACATATCTCACTCCTTTTATCTATCTCATCGAGATTTCATACGTGTTAATTCACTTATTTGTTTTCTTTTACCTGGCCTACGCAGTCGACTCGAGAACTCGGAAATTCTCCGAGTGTAGTGGGTGGAAACACTTCCGCTCTGGGAAGATCTATCAAATGAAATAGGAACTAATGGAACTTCTTCAAGGTGTCTCGGACAACAAGCTGGTTTTCCGCAAAAAAGTGCCCCTTTAATGAGCATTTTGTTCACTTTATTGAAAGCCAAGTTCCTTTCGATCAAGTTGACGTATCGATTACCACGTGCACCCAGTGGCGTACGGAAATATCCTAAACATTCTCAATCCTGGAATTAATCAGTTTTCATTATTATCACAGTTTAATCCTCTAGGGTAATATTATCCTTGTTCTATCGCTATTGTTTCACGAGTCCATTACAATTGAAAGAAATTATGCCAAAGAGATGTGGTGAACGCAAAGTGAGAAAATAAAATCATTCTGGGATAATTATAATTTTCTGTAATCATTCTACTAAAGAGCGACAGTTTTTTCTGGTTTTGTTGAACGACTAATAAATTTCTAGCTTCGTACAATATTTGAAGGAAATTTGATTAGTTTTTCGAATGAGTTATGTCACAATTTTTGTGAAATTCTTTCGAAATTCAAATGAAAATTCAGATTAGTGACTTTTGTTTTGTATCTTGGCAGTTGGTATGACATACGAAATGTGACAGATCATGGAATTCGAATTGATTTGATTTGAAATTTGATTCGAGCAGAGGTCAGTGCTGACAATCATAAAACGAAAAATATAACTGAAACAATGCTGTAATGAGTTTCATTACAGCACTACTTTTAGTATTGTAATGAACTCATTACGATACTGAAATAGAGAAAACATATTTACAATAATTTGAGAACGAGACAAGAGATTGAAGTTAGTAGTTCATGATAATTTCAAATAAATGTTGAGGCATTATTGTTAATGTAATTCATGTCAATCTGGAAACTTTCTGTCGTCTCTTGATTCTCTAACTATATTGGAAACCCCATCGGAATTCGAAATCTGAACAAAGGAACAAATACACCGGCTTTAGAATTTATGAATGGTGAAAAATAATTATAGTGTTACGAGATATATGATATGGGCAAGAATCCGTATAAATCAAGCTGTAGAAATTCGTGGATCTGTCGGATAAACGAATCATTTCCACCTTTATTACTGGTGTTATTGTGGAAGGGAAATAGAAGTTGTTTTCCACGTTCGATATTTGCCAACACGGTGGAATTTATGAATGAGAACTGCTCATTTTCCTGATCCGAACTGTATAATTTGCGTTGCGTGAGCGGAGCCAAGTTCCCGATGATTTAAATGTAAACGGATTTGGTTTGATTGCTTTCAGGATTCCCCAAGTTTGGTGATAAGACCGGAAATCAATCAGAATGGCGACCGAAAGGACTGTCGGAGTTGTATGAAATGAACATATTCTACGACCCCAAGAGCCACTCATCGTTCCGGGTAACTTCAATCGAGAATAGCCTGATAAATCCGATGGAATTGAGTGACCAATCACTCACCAAATCCGGGCAAATTCTTCGAAGAATTGGATACCGAGCCAACGGTTGTAGTTGTCAGGACCTGACATGCGGATGCTGCCTTGGGATTAACATGGATCAATTCAATTTCAATAGGGAAGGTAATTTCGTTTCAAAAATCTGAATTCCCATGTGGATGCTACACTTCAAACTGCGACCCGGTTTTTCTATCGCATCCAACCCGGTTGCTCGATATGTAATAGGGTTTTACGTATATTGATGTTGCATGTCCTCCGAAAGAGATCTCGTTGTCTACTGTTTGTTTACGGTTTCCCTTAGATTGATCCCTCAATTAATCGATTCTCCGTCTCACGATCTTTCACTACGCGTTTTCCACCCTTCTTTTCCTGTTTGTTCCCTTCAACCTCTCCCAATTTTCCCCATATAGATCCTCAATTCTTTTTCTCCCAAGAAACACTCGAATTACAACTGGTAAATCATTGATTTCAATTCTTCACAATTAAGATCCTCTTCAACCAAACTTCTTACATTTCTCATAGAGCTACAGTTGCTTCAATTGAAGACCTGCTTGGGTCTACTTTTGTAGAAACCCTAAGATTCTAGGTTTCTTATACTGATAAGCTTTATGCCATTTTCACTGATCTATTGCACCCATTTGAAAAAATCCTGAACTCTTGTACTTTCAACTACTCATCATTTAGTGATATTCTAATGAGAACTGGACATACTGATTATCTGTTTTCTTCACTGACAAAAACATTGTTTGTTTAGATAATATTTAGATGATTTTTTCAGGTTGTATGAACTTCACTTACATACCAGAGGAATTCGCTATCAATATGAACTTGATTATGAACAACGAATCGGTTTATCAGAATTCTATATCAGGTAGGTACGTTTTAATTGTTCTGGTAAAATGCTGAGTTTTCGAGAATATGGAAATAGTATTATGTATATCGAGGAGAATGTGAGAATTGGAATAATCATCCCAAAATAGACGAGGATTAGGACTAAACAGCGTGATATAAGCCTGTAAACTCATAAGTAATTCAGGAATCAATCCTTGAATTTCCAGGATAATGCCCGTATATAGTAACTGCAAAGCTTGTACAAATATTATTCATGCCATATATGTGTGCTCCTTTTCAATTTCCCTATCTACGGGTGGAATTCAAATTGAAGAGACATTACAAAGGAAGCACTCTAGGACGAAGGGCTATTTGCCGTTTGGCGAATGGTGAAAGAGGAAGATATTAAAATTCATACGAATGTCCGCCATATTATCCGACTCCTCTGGGAAAAATACCTATTTACGTTTTCTTTCGAATTGGTCTGTGTTCTTTTGTATGACCAGACGCGTTATTTCGAGGGTGAAAAACTGTTTCGAATGTATTTCGTCGATGAATAGAGTCGGGACATAATCCTCCTAGGTACTATGAAAAGAACCGATTGATTCTTCCTTACTCCCTTTTCAGCATAAAAAGAATTGGGAGTCATCACTCTCAGCAGTTTGGATTTTATACATAATATTGAATTAATTTTGTTCAATCAAATTTTCGTATTTATTAACTCTTGGATATTTTCAGCGAAAAATCCACCACCATTTTGTATTCCACTAGCAATTCCTGGAATACCAATTGCCTTACCGATAGACTTTTGTGCCAGAGTTTATGATATTTACACACAGGATCAGAATATTCATATGTGCTTCGATTTTGAGGCTCGTTTTTCTCAAGCTGACATTCTTATTCTTCATTTCGACTGCATGGTTATTGGAGGCCAAGGACTGGTATCTCTTAGACCTGGAGATCCTATTCCATCTTCATCTACAATGGGACCTGTGGACACTGATTATGATACTATATACGAGAAGAAAATATAGATTCCAGAAAAAGAGCTGTTTATTTTTTTCAATTTTTCATCAGTATGTAGAGTTATCTGAAAACTTCAAGTATTAATTCATTTTTAAATGACCCAACTTTCATACTTTTTTGGAAGCATATTCTGCTGCGTATTCTCCACTGATTCATCAATGGATGAATGTAATTTTTTTATCGCTTCATTGTGCTGCAACGATGGATCTGTCCGAGGGTTCTTAATTCGGATGCTATATCTATATTCAAGAGGCACAGTGGCCCAACGTGAAAGGACTGAATTTCAATTTACCTCCAATGACGTTATTTCGTTAGTTGACGGCGCAAAATTTCTGTTGGATCCGCGGCAGATCCTCTTCCTTGGAATATTTTCAGGTGACATTTCCGGCAGAGCATGCCAAAGAATAACTCGAGCAACATTAAAGAGTTTGTGCTCCATGAAGCAAACGGTGACAGTCTCGACGACTTAATAGAGTTGCAGGAAACCAGAAGTCTCTTTTGAATTTATTATCATGAGATAATGTGATTTGATCTTTTTTTTGTCCGATTGTAGAACGGAGAGGAATTTTTCTTGTTGAATCTGGATGATGATCCATGGGATCACCCCTCACTTTTTTTCATCTCGAACAATTCCCGCAACCTCTCAATTCTCGAATATAACATCTTATTTCGCGAACTGACATCAACTCGTGAGAGGTTAAGTTCCCGTGAAAATATAGCGTTGGATTCCCGTTTGTAGGCTTATTTGGAGTCCACTTTTATCCATCAAATCGATGCTTTCGCAGGATTTCCGAACACAGCTATCAGACATAATAATCCGTTATTGTATGGAAAGGACTTATCCAAGGATTTCGGACGTAAGGTTTCAAGAGAGATCTCGACACGCATATCAGGACCGAAAGCTATTGCAGTAGAATGGAATTGTCTGGTAAATTCATGGCCTAGCACGCAGCTCAATTCTTAATACTTCTATGACTGCCGATAAATTATTGCCAGCATAAAGGGGGAAATAATCTATTCTGGCCTTTTCGGGAGCCGATTTTTGACAGAAGAAGGTTTATTCGTCACTCTAAACAACGTTCCACTTCCTCATTTCATTAGAAGAACAGTGGGCATAACCCTAAAATTATCGTGAAAAATAGTGAATGAAAAATGTGTTGAATTTTGGAAATACAGAAGAATTGAAAAAAATATGTCTCTTGGGATACTTCATTGGTAATTTCGTGTTTTAACTTTCTCTGGATGTCTTAAAGCTCTTCTGATATGTGAAAATTCAGAAGACTAATTATTAATAATCAAACGTATGAAATTCATCTCTGCGAAAGGTCGCTCATTGCAGAGAGGCGAAATGAAACATCATAATATGGGGAGAATGAACTGTACAAATGTCTACAGCAATGATCATCAGGAGATCCGGGTCGAAATCCTATGATTATTATCACTCCAACTGAACCTAATTAATTCGAGTGTTTTATGATTCAATTTGTGGCAAGTTTTCGAATCAATTAAGGTGTACATGAGAGGGCAGGATGCCGGAATTAACACTAACGTTCCAGTTCACCATTGCGGATTTCGTGAATCTTTATTTGAATTCGGGTATTTGAACAGGACTGTTTAATCTAGATAGCTCACGTTTGAAGTCCATACACACATTTTTCGAGTCAGATGCGACGAAAACGACAGTTGAATAATTTCTTGATTTTCAGGGGTACAAGTTTGATTATTTTTCGCTCTTTTTCTTCATGTCCTAGAATAGTGGCTCATGTTAATTAATGTTTACGCCTCCTTTAACATATCTGTCGTCAGTTCAAGCATGAAAGGTATTGCGAGTTGAATGCTCTGCCAAATCCTGCATGAATTTCTGCCTTTGTAGTAGCGTCTCATACTTCAACGGTAATAAGTGATGTTCGATGCAAACATAATTTGGAACACCTGGTTTGACATAATCATCTCCCAAACGTTTGATACACCTGATATATCTGGTTATAGCTGAAGAAATATGGGCTTCTCTTATATGATGCTTTCATTTTACAGATTTTGAATGAAAGTGGTTATTCCAAGGGAAAAATTGTGTGTAATTTATTGATATTCCCATTCCTTAACTGGCTGTTCTGACCTGGTTTCTGGATAGAAAGCACCGGGTGTGTAGGTTCATTTATATTTTAAAACGAGATGAGACCAATCTAATCAATGATCGATGCCGTTAATTCCACCTGTTTTGCTCAATTTGTTGTTTCGTTAATCCTTCAGCTTACGAACATCATCGATGACGAGTTTGGTAATTATTTGGGTGTATCCCTGGTACCACAGTGGGGTTATTTAATCGACCGATGGATAGATTCGTGCATTGGTAGCTTTTAAATTATTCAGGAAGAATTACGATGAGCACGTCGGATATTACAGTATGAAATTTAATAAAGGATAAGAATCATTTTGAATTGTATCAACCTCTAAAGCAGTTTTTACCTCTTTTTCTTTAATTTTCTTGCAGAAATGAATTGAAGTTTCGAAGCAATAGCGGGATCCATTTGAGGAAGAGATAAAGAGGATATGACAAAATGGGGGTTGAAGAATTTCATGAATCAATGTTACAAAATAGTGGGGTGGAAAGTTCCTTTAGAGCATTACGAATAAAAATTTATTGCCGCTCATTGAATTTCTTGAACTAGCCATTTGATAACCAACCTAAGCTGTTCAACTCGCGAGTTATACGTTTTTTACTGTCACATTGGTTCGGTTCTTGTTGGATTCTGAGAGCGTTGATACAGTGTCGACATTCTTTCCATTGGGGACTTTACCGTCTATCAATATCTCTATGAAATTTCCGAGCATTTCTATTTTATGGTTCTTCAACGCCTTATGGATGGGGCAATAACACCATACTTTTTTTTGTAACGAATACACGTATGTCGAATCTAAGCTTTACGACTGAAATGTTGTATGTCAACCATAAAACCGATTTCAGTGTACGTGGAAATTTATTGGAGAAAATAGAGTCCCCGCCCACACTATTAGGGCAGGTCGTTACTCCAGTAACCTCAACTATTTCCTTCCAGAGCCTCTTTAACACGTGACTTTTATTTTCCGACTCGCGGAAAACGCATGACGCCAAAATGACGTGAAATTCAGTGTCGGGTTTGGGAGATTTCGGGTTTATGTGTGGACATGACATTAGCAGGAACTGTAGAGGCCAACAATCAAGGGGGAATATATGAACATTCACGGAGGAAACATAAAGAATACAGGAGACACAGCTTGATGTAGTTACCCGGAATTGTTGTTATGTGAAACAACGTGAAACCCAGGAACCTTAACTGAAAAGCGGATACTTTGCATATTTTCTGGGGATCTTTTTCATTCCGCCTAATATACATTCCTGGACTACATGAGGGGATCAAGGTTCATTGAGATGATTATATCAAATGGAATTTGCCCGGAACACGGAATTACATATTCAACTTTTGCAAGTGGAAATTCAATTTCACTCTAATTCTGTTGGATGCAAGGAGGGTAAATAATCACCCCTGACCGAGTTTATTCGAGGAAACAACCCAGCTGGGGCTGTCAGAATTCAGTCCAGTAGCCATCACAATATTTCATCACCACTTCGAAAGTGTAGGTGAAAAAGAACTCCCCTTAACAAAGTCTTTTCCAATTTGCGAATCACTTAAAGTATCCAGTAACTATAAAAATTGCTCTTAATAAAACGCAACGGCCGTGGAACTCTTTAATTGCTATTATTCGTGGTGAGGTTCAATAAAAATATATTGGGGATATGGTATTGGGACTCTCGAGAGAAAGCAGTAAAAAATAATAGCACTATCAAAATATACTTTCGTGAGAGGCTTGCGATACGCTCATTATCTGGCAAGAGCCATCTCAAAGGCCTTCTGGATCCATATCGGAAGGGCAATTAAGAGCAATAAGTCCTTCTCCTTGTGTGTATGGAGACGCACGAGGTTTTATATGTTAACAGCCCATTTTTCTCAGTCCTCCGAAGTTTTTTATTTCACGCACGAAAACAGTTGCCAAACGACGATAGACGATTTATCCAATCATAAAGAATGATCATTCGACTATTCACGAATGAGGAAACGAAGAAAAATGGGATTTTCGAAAAAATTTTGGATATCGGTTTGGAAGGGAGAGAATGCCATGAATAATGAGGTCATGTAGCTGCGACCAAAACCCACTAAGCAGCTTACGAGAAGCTTAAATCGCAAAGACTCATTACAAGCCTTCTCCTGGGATTTCCTACCATGATGGTTTAGCATCTTGTTAGAGGAAGGTTCATTACTAAGAAAACGTAGCAAACTATTTTCCCGAATTGTTGATATTCCGCTCAAGATTCATCGATGAAGATAGCTTATGGTATATGAATTCTTCGAGAGTTCGTGCTTCGAAATGAAAAATGATTATTTCATTCGGAAAGTTTCGTCGGTTTCCTATTTTCCAGGAAATACATGAAATCTAAAATGCGGTCTACCGTAAATGGAATATTACAAACTGAACGACATTCCCGCATTTCATGGATTATTTGTTGGTACTCTGATAAAAAATATCTATATTCCTCCTTTATCGAGACCATTAATCAAAAAATGACGAATGATTGTTCCTTTGAATCTAGAAAAAGTAGGATTTATTGGTAACGTCGAATGAAATTGTATTGTTTGTTCAACCATCGTGAAACAGAACAGCGGAAAACTGGAATTCAATTCAGTTCCTCATCTCCAGAACGAAGCTGAGAAAATAGTGTGGTGAAAACAGAAGAAATTTCATTCTCGTATTGATTCGATTTGTTTCTGAGTTTGCGATCATTCGAAAGCGAAATAATCATCGAGGAAATCTCAATTCACTGTAACTAGTAAACAAATATTACTTGGTCCCTTCGTGATTGAAATCAAATATATATTTTCACGTTTAGGAAGTTCTCCTACAAAAATCACCAAAAAGTGAAACCGACGCCTTCGCCAATTTGCAACCACATGCATAAAATCAACAAATGATAAAGGAATAGCATACGAAATGTATTGCTGAAAATTCATTTTATAGGACTGAAAATCAAACGAATTATTCGTGAAATTTCATGGCTGATGAGCGGATGTATGACAACTTTTGTATCAAAGGATTCGTTTTATGATTCTTAAATGAGTGCCATAAAATCATTGAGAACTCTCCGTTTGGACGGTTTCAGATGGTGATAATTCCGGGTGTTCCTGGCAACTTTCATTAAAATAAAAAGTTCCCAGATGGATATCCCAGGTCTGCTGCGACCAAACATGATTTGAATTTTCAAAAAAAAAATCGGGAGAATTGTTCGTGAGCTTGCGCATGCTTAACACTGGACCATTCTCAATGCGAAAAGCGGCAGAGATGTTCAGTGATATTTCGTATTTCCTTGGGAGCTGTGCTGGTGCGGTATCCTGTGTTTTCCCTTTCGCAACCGCTGAACTGCGAGCGAAGATAGTCTAGCGGATGAACTGCCAACAATAGGATCTAGTGCGGATTTCAACGGTCCAGTACAGGAAGTGTTCGTGAAACGTTGAACAATCATATGTTCCTGAGGGTTCCCAGTTTTGATGAGGACTTTTCAACAGTTTTCGCGGATTGTCTTGAGCGACAATAAGGTTAGAAATCTCACTCCTTCGATAACCTAGCAGATTAGTTTTACTCCCTCAAATTTTGTCTATCAGAAAGTTAACTGGAGTTTTATCATCTTATCAATTTTGGAATTAAATTTTTGTGAATAAAGCATTAGTTCGTAAAATCGTATCCTATTGAACAAATATAAAAATATGGACCTTCTCATAATTTTTCTCAGAGAACTTTTGATCAAAACGTACCCCCAGACGTCATTAATAATTCAAAATGGACCTACAACATGAGGAAAGGTTAAATTTTCCCAAAAGGGTGTCCAACTTGGTCCAAAATGAATTTTTTATAGGAAAACAACGTTGGTTCATAGGGTCTATTTGCAATTAAGTAAGATCCCATGTTTTCCCTTCCCACAATTACCGTTTTCATTCCCATATAACAAACTAGCGCAAAATTTCAAAACGCCTTCGGCATAATATAATCTAACATTTGTGTAATTAATTTTTCATTGAAATAATAGAGCACAAATATTCCTTTATGGAAAGCTTTCATTTTCTCTAAAATTTTTCTCTCCTCTTAATTATTCCCAGAGAAATTACACTGAATTAATTCTGTATCTCTTTAAAAAAAACAATTTTGTGTCTGTGTGGAATCAAATATTCATTACACTCAGATCACCTGAACGACTGAGTAGTATGATGTTCCATGCAATATACCGAGTATAAATAGTCACCATTTGTTAAAATTTGAAGATATTTATAAAATGAATAAAATTATTTCAGTTTCAATTAAGTCTGTCCAATGAAGTTTGTCGTTGAAAAAGTCAATCTCGATATTCCTGAATATTTCAGAGCCCATTGGTTCTATAAGTAAATGTCGATCGACGGGGTTTCTGCCAGAAATTCGGCTTCATTTCCAGTCCATAAAACTTTGATACATTCATGCCTTTATTGAAATTTATGAAATATTCTCGACATAGTTTCCCAGCTTTCTGGAGTAATTCAAGAATGGTGAGAATGTTTTCGTGGGATTTTCAATTCCTCCCAATCTTAATCAATAATTCCATGAGAACATATTCATCCTTAGTCGAAAGAATTCATTAAGGCTCTTCAAGTGATATGAATTCCTCGTTTAAAAATGGAAATCGGGTGGATCAATCAAGAGAAAAGGAGAAAGATAAAATTGGGAGGGTACTTGTTGTTCAACAGCTCTCCGAAATTAAGTGTTAACTGTTATCGGGAGAAAAATGATCCTAATAATGAAAGGAGCAATCAACAAGTCCGTTCACAATTCATTATCCACAATTGACCTCGAATCATTCATTTGTTTTTCCTTCAACAATGCCGCAGAGAATATCTCGAATGAACCAGGAATTTATCAACATTTAGTCCAGAACTAAAACATGTTTATCCCAACTCTTTTGAGATTTCATCTCGAGAAATTTTAGAATAACAGACAAGTCTTAAGAAATTAAAGTGTTGCTGATATTGTTTTTGATAATCTCAAGTAAAACGCTCGAATGATTTGAAGAAAAGAATTTTTGTAATGTGAAGAGTCTCATTCAAACTGGAAATAAATGATATGTGAATTTGAACTCGCAGAGTTGCCACCCTGTATGTCTTCAGAAGCAGAGGAATAGGAAACGAAGTCAAACTCTATTTGAATACGAGGCGACAGTTATCGAAAGGGAACTGTTAATCTCGGTTGGAAACAAGAGTCAATATTATCCGCCATATCCGCAAAAAAAATTGGGGTGGATCTGATCTGAATTAATTTTTCGCCATTGCTACGTATTAGTTTCCGCATCGGGAACTTTGTTTTTCGAGATTTTCATCCTGAAAGTGCTTCTCTAACTTCCTAAAAGTCCATTATAGGAGAGAGAATATTCACATGGTCCTCCTATAGTCTCTCATTCAGGTTTTTAGCAACGCTCAGAAATTTAGCCCGTATTACTTATGTGTTCGGCCCCAAAGTTGAGAAGTCTATTAGTCTGATGCCGATAATTTATCGGCTTGTTCTTCCTGGATGAAACTTTTTTAGGTGAGAAGGAAGTGAACGCAGAAAATTCTAGAGGGGAATTCTTCAAAGAAATAGATAATTCTGGATTTTATGGAACTATTAAAATTTTACTCATATTCATTCAGTCTAACTGGTGCAGAAAATTGTTAAGGATAAGGCTTTTCCATATCAAAGTTGTGTTGTAATTATTTCAGTTGGTTTCTATCAGTGGCATTGAAAATCCACCTCTTTATACAGACTGTGAATGTAAAAACATTCTGGATATATCATCTGTTGTAGAACACGCTTGTATTGATGCGTTATATTGGTTTTACCCCTAAAGGAATGAATCTGTTTTTTTACCCAGATGACCACAAATTAGAGATATATCTGTTCGTGCCCAGACAAAGGCGGTCAAAGCGATGAGATTGTCGGAAGCTGCAGATTCATTTAGTGTGTTCACTGAACGAATTTTTTTCAGCGGAAATATTTCGATTGTTGAGTGAGATTCCAGATTAAACCAAGGTGGCGTGGCGGAATTCAGAGAAGAAAGGAATGAAAATCCCGAAGAAAGCAGGCAAAAACTTATCAAAAATTCGTTACTAAAACACGGCTCATTCATAAATGATTTCACTCGGAAAGTAGAGAACTCGTAGCATTAATTTATGTCGCAATATAGCCGCTTCTGGATAATCCAGAAAATGGTTGAAGTTAACTGTTTATTTTAGCGCTAAACTCACATTGTACGTTTGTAGTAGATTTTCTTTCGAACTCCATATAAATTTCAGCTTTTCAACTGATAGTTTCTCAAAAATTGTAATAAGAAGTTTCGATGCTCAGTTCTCCCATAAATTATGGAAGTTTTCGAAGTATCCATTCAGAATAAATTTACCGTCTCAGTCACGTCACTCTACACTGAATGTGAAACTTTTTTATGAATACGGGCGAAAATGTCACCAAATTGTCTTCACTATCTGAAAAGCTACGAGGAGAAAACATAGATGAAATATTGACAAACTATTAAATCAATTATTGATAGAACTTGAACACCACTTCTAATTCTAATTCCAGAGAGCAACATTATCGAAAATCTGTTTTTTTTCCGAAAAAGACAAACTGATTTTTACTGAGATATCAGAGCGGGATTCCATATTGTCTACGCTGTGATAAAAAACCTCATACCGACGATCTTCAAGTATTAAGCAACTCCTCAAGCTTTTTATGTGAACAGCAATCCTCTTAGGGAGTTATGATACGATTTCTCGAAGAAATAGTTTGAGGAGGGTTACCAATTACGGGACTCCTGGAAGATTTGTGGTTTACCTTATTGAAAGTCTATTTCCGTAACTTATCTCGTCTTCCGTTTGATGTTAAGAGCCGTAAACTTTTCAGTCGTTTATCGCATTCACGTTCACCGAACCGTTGGTCTTGACTTACACCTTTGCAGATGAATAGAAAACCTGAAACGATTTTTAATTCATAGATATAAACTATGAATTTTTTTCTGATCATTCGAAAATCGATCGATGGAATTTTTCCTCCAATGCGAAATTTTTTTTCTTCTATTAATTCCACTTTGAATATTTGGAAAAGGGCTTTGTGGCTCACATCGCCGAATGATTGTGACATAAGGAGATATTTTTTTAGAGGTTGAGAAAACTTTTCTCAGAATCCGGAATATAAATATCGAGATTGTGAATTTATGAAGGAAAGAACTGCTAAAGATAGGTTGAATGCTTGTTGAAGTATTATTTTTCACCCTGAATCATCGTTAACTTCTCTCCTGTCGTTTACCAAGCCGACTGAAATAGTGTAAATGCCCAGTAAAACGGGCACTTTGAAGTGGATTCACTGGTGCAGAACAGTATAGTGTTGGAAAAGCAGTTCTAATTACTTCTTGCCAGTGCAATATTCGACGAGCTCGGAAACTTTTTTATTCCGCAACCACTATCACTGCGTGCTTCAGTTAAATTCAGTGGAATTACTGAACAAATATAGTTGGAAGCTGAGAGGCAGTTGTCCTATCTGTCCATATGTGCTTTGAGCAGGACGTCTATTAATCTATTAATTTAATCTTCCCATCATGCTGTCCCGACATTTATTGCATCTCTGATGTGATTCTTCGTGAATTGGATGACATCTAGGGTGAGACAATTCCGATTGAACAAGCTGTCATATCCATTTATATAACCAGAGGGTTATTCGAGGATTTAATTACATCAGGCACCACTGAACAAACTGGGTAAGTCGTATCTAATTGAGAAACACTTCAATCAACAAAGAATGATGCCTGTATTAAAATTATTCATGTATTTCTGATCATGAGCCATCATCCTAACTGCTTCATGATTGAAACCCTGGAAAGCACTGTTGATGGGAAAAACGAGTGATATAAGTCACCAAAATTTCCCATATCAGGGTCCTAATGAGAAGATGCATGCCTGACGGATTTTTTAATTGGTGACACTGCGACTGTCGCAACCTGTGGAGCTAAATCTGCACACGAGAACTGCCCTTGATAGCAATTAGGGTGGATAATGCTAGGTGAAAAGCGCGATTTTTGTTCCTGAATCAACTCGAGCCTTCTGAGAGCAGACGTTGAGGACCATATTCCACAGATTTTCCCATTTCGCTGAAATCGTTCCGTGTTGCTCTCAAACTGGGCATAAAATAATTTTTCACGTCCTCCTGACATATTCTGATAACTTTCCAGATTAGGGAAGATCGTTAGCCCAAGCATCAGTTACTCCGTTTTCGGGAAGTGGAAGATTCTAATAAATTGAATACGTCTTCGAGCCCGCTTTAGAATTATTATCAGATCGAGGAGTGACACCGGTAATGTATGTGTTCCATAGTCTGATGAATTATATCGTTGAATCTCAAACTTGGCGGATATTTCAGTCCGTTATCTGATGCATGTAAATCTTTGTTAATCCCCATGTGAATTTGTCGAGAAATGCCGATTCCTTTCTCAAGGGAATTCTTTCGCAACTCTTTGAAGGAGCATCCTACGAGAAAAAGTCCTCCATTTGAATCAGAATCTCAATGCGGTTAAAAAAATAAATTTTACTTTTTTCCCGAAAGGTTTTTCCATTTTCTGAATTCATCTTCTGCAAGAAACCCACACGGCAACAGAAAAAAATTCTCGTGAAAGAGGACAGTTGAAAGTTAAGTATTAATTGATTTTTTATAAGTTTAGCTTGTTATGTTAAAAAATTATCAGTTTCGTGAATTTCAACAGATTCGGAAAGGGGATATTGACGGAGCTTTTTCATTTATTTCAAATTTTGTGACATTTCTGTCATAAATATTTATAAACCTCCCAAAATTATTCGGCCAAGAAATCTAAATGTTGATGTTTTTCAAAGTAGCAAATGCATTTGTGAAATGCATTTGATTTTATTCTGAATATTAATCAGTTACTTTTCTGCTTTTGTCTTTTTCCATTTCAGATTAAGAATTGCGAGTCGTTTTGGGAAGAATCTGTCTATCCGAGCCCATCGACGGATAACATGAAGATGATCACACTGATGTCTTTCAAGATTTTTCTGATATTTAATATTTTATGTTATTTTTTAACGGGGAGACAGGTTTTTTCGGCTGAGGTTTTTTCCCTGGCTGTATAGTATCGTATGATTCTATAGTATCATACGAAGAATGTTATGATACCCCGTTCTTTTTTTTTTACCTCAGCTTAGGTACTTTTTGTTTCAACATTTATTGTATTATTTTAGCTCTCTTTTTCATAAGAATCACCTTGACCATCCGAATAGATGTTATTCCGATATAATTGGAAAGCTGATAAACTACATTTTTCATTTAACAACTTTTATCAACGGATACGGGCACAAGGGAATGAAAAATGCAACACGATATATGTCGTTGATTATGACTGGTCTTCGGTGAAAAAATTGTGGGCTGTAACTCACCAAGGAACTGTTCATGTGCATGTGTATCTGGGTCATTCAATTAAAAAAATGTCATTGTTGTTTCGCAGCTCGAATTACAGAAATAACTAATGGCCACTATAAATATTGATGAGGCAACAGAATGAAATTTGGACGTCCATTGGTGTTTCACTATATTCGTCATCATTGGGAATGGATTTTTCATCGAATCAGAATTTACGTCCTCTTGCTTTATATGGCCTTGGAACATCAGTTTTTCAATTTTCTGCATGAAAAATATCATCAAGTTAAGCTGTTGTACCTCAGAGAAAAGGTTTTTCAGAAGCTGATTAGTTTATGAAATAAGGTATTATTTGTTGGTAGCTTAATGACAACTTTCAGTACTTTTATTATTAATTTTTCACGGACCTCCAACGAGATATGAAATATCCTGGTGTTCTTAATATGACTCCAGGATAGTTTACCCAGGGACAAAAGATCGTTTTGATGAATATAGTGTTCGCAATTTCGTATTATGTGAAATAGAACACAAACAAAACTTTCATTTCCCGCTTATGCTCTTTCCTTTTTCACTGTCGCATGTGTCGTTTGCACCACAGCTCGACAGTTTCTGCATCTTTTGTTGTTCCGGCCATTGTTTCATTTTTGTCGGGACAGCCTGTTCGTTTCCTTTCAATTACGACAAATTAGATTTATAGTTCGGTCGGAAATATTTCTCCAATGCTAGCTCTTGGGAGATATCCATCTTTGACCTGTACTCCATTCGAAAAAAAAAGTGTGAAATGATTCTTTTTTCCTCTATTTTTTCATGATCAATTTTATTTCTTCCTCACTATATTCTGCGTTTTCTGTTTTGAATGTTTAAGATATTCTTTTCATTCCATTCGATTTTGTCGGTTCCAATCAACGGAATAAGCGTTGAATTTTCATGGTCACAGGATTCCTTGAGCTGTAAAATACTACTTTCAGAACTGTGGAATGATCTCTTCATCGCTCGGCTTAACCCACCAATACAATAACTTATTATTTGCTTCATTCAACATCGTCCTGGATGACTGTGGTTTGCATAAGAGAGTCATTTCAAAACTCGAAAACGATGAATTTTAACGTTTTCACGTAAATAAAATACGATTTTTGAACAAAAGCTGGTCCCCCCCCACCCTCAAATTTGTCATAAATCTTAGATCGAAAATTTGAACGAGTATTTGAAACCTTTGGAACTGGAGTTCTGAGTAATATATGGACTGACATTTAGTATAATTAATTCACTTCCAGAATGTTTTACGCGAAAAATATGAGATAATGTTAATTCTGATTTGAAAATCTAGTGGAAATGTGGAAAATTAGGGGAGACTATGGTCCCATACCATTATCAAGGGTGAAAAATGAGTTCAAACGAGTCCAAGTAGTTCGGGAAACAAATAAATTCATAAACATTCGCATTTGGCGAACATCGAATATAGATAAATAAGGATCACAGATTCCGCTTCTCCTGTCAGGGGATTTCCGAAAATTGTTCAGATTTCTGTGATCATGCTTTTGTATTTAAAAACTTGAAAAACTTTATTTTTCCATTAATTAACTGTTTTACAAAACTCAAATGCGATAAACTTTCAATTTTCTACGTAAACAAGACCGCTCCCTGTCCTTACGATATGTCAAAAAACATCGATCAAAATTTTGAACGCCCCTTTGAAAACTTTGGCAGTTCTGAGTAATATATAAACTGCATTTCAATTCATTAATTGAGTTTCAGAATGTTTTACCTGGAAAATATGAGGTAATGTCAATTCTGATTTGAAAATCTAGTGGAAATGTGGAAAACTAGGAGAGACTATGGTCCCATACCATTATCAAGGTAGAAAAATGAGTTCAAACGAGTCCAAGTAGTTCGGGAAACAAATAAATTCATAAACATTTGCATTTGGCGAACATCGAATATAGATAAATAAGGATCACAGATTCCGCTTCTCCTGTCAGGAGATTTCCGAAAATTGTTCAGATTTCTGTGATCATGTTTTTATATTTAAAAACTTGAAAAACTATATTTTTCCATCAAATAACTGTTTTACAAATTTCAAATGCAATGAGCTTTCAATTTTCTACGTAAACAATACCGCTCCCTGTCCTTACGATATGTCAAAAAACATCGATCAAAATTTTGAACGCCCCTTTGAAAACTATGGAAGTTCTGAGTAATATATAAACTGCATTTCAATTCATTAATTGAGTTTCAGAATGTTTTACCTGGAAAATATGAGGTAATGTCAATTCTGAGATGAAAATTTAATGGAAAAGTGGAAAATTAGGGGAGACCATAGTCCCATCACATTGTCAAGAGTGAAAAATGAGTTCGAATAAGTTCAAATAGTTCGGAAAAAAGTTAATTCATAAACATCTGCATTTGAGCGAACATCGAATATACATAAATAAGGATCACAGATTCAGGTACCCCTGTCAGGGGATTTCCGTATAGAAAGAGAGAGTAAAAGGCTCATAAATATAGTACCAAAAGTAGTTTGAGAAACTGGGTTTGAAAGTTTCATTTTCGTTCTTCGCAAGTTATTCAAGTGAAGGATGTCAATATATCCGGTCGTGAAAGCCTGAAACTATTTATTAAAGTACCACAAGTAGTTTTGAAGTTTGATTTTTGCACTTCGCAAGATTTCTACTGAAAGTTGGCATAGGTATTTCGATAAAGAGTTGCAATTTTTGAATGTTGAAGTATTTTTTTCATTCCATTCGATTTTGTCGGTTCCAATCAACGGAATAAGCGTTGAATTTTCATGGTCACAGGATTCCTTGAGCTGTAAAATACTACTCTCAGGACTGTGGAATGATTTCTTCATCGCTCGGCTTAACCCACCAATACAATAACTTATTATTTGCTTCATTCAACATCGTCCTGGATGGCTGTGGTTGGCATAAGAGAGTAATGACTGGAAAGTGTTCCAAGGAAATTGTTTTCATCATATAATAAATGAACTGAAAACTTACATCTTATGCCCGAATCGAACAGTGAAAGGTTTTTGGTCAAGGGTTTACGAAATTTTTTGAAAACTTCAACTATATCATATTATATTCGTATTCGTAACATTTCCAACGAATTTCAAGCGAAACCCTGTATATTTCTCAGCCTATTTGGCGAAATATTTGACAGCCTAACCTTGATACTTGACTTTCATCCGCTAAAAGGTTTTAAACAATTGATCAACACGTTTTTAGAACTAGGAAAGAATTTCCCTCTATTAGCTTAGAAACTATTTTCCTCAGCTTCGTCCTGCTTTCTTCTCCTTTAAGTGTTATAGCGGAAAACGACTGAAAGGATCCATTTATCTCCAGCAGGATATACAGGCCTGCTTCTTTTTTCAAATCACGTATCACATATAGTTTTATTCATTTTTCAGACCACTTAACCATTCAGAAATTTTCCTTCCACAATTTTTCTTCTTTCGGATGCTATCTCTGCATGTTACTGCTGATATTTAATTGCTTCATAGGATAACAAATGGAAAATGAACAAGTGGAATAAGAAGATATTGGCGTTTGACCTATTCAATTGCAAAGAATTGATTTAATGTGAACGATTATAGAGATTGAACTACATTTCAACAACTAACGATTTACCTTAGTTTTCGTTGTCAAATTCTTTGGATGGAACTATTAAGCGGATCCAGTTCTGGTTCGATGCGATGGGAGATAAAATGATCTGGTCGGATTCCAATTTTAAGTGAGAAGTTTGGCGATGTCTGTAATCTCTTCAGAAATCAATTAAAATTTTGATTGCAAGGAAGGGTCTAGTTGGAGTTGGTCGAAAGTTGTCAGAGGGGGAAATAATTCGAGGGGAAATTCGAAAAAATGAGAATTTCGTAATGTCGGGAAAACAGTTGATGTCACGCTGGGATTGAAACGTTTTCTGATTCATCTTCCAGGCTATATTATTTGTCTCCTGTATTAAATGAGCGATCTGGTGCGACTCCATGATCATTTCTCAGAGTAAAGAGTGAGTTGGACAAAAGAAGTTTATTTAACGGACCTTATCTGCTGCAACAACGCGCATTCTCCATTCAATTTACGGAGCGAGAAATCTTTGAAAAGCAGGAAAAGTATATTTGGCTTAAATTTCGAATGCCTAGGGAACTGCTCAAAGGGTTAGAAGGGCTATGGATAGCGAACAGCAAGCCCTCGAGAAACTATTCCAGTTGCTGGCTCAGATAATTATTTTCTCTTGCGAAGTATCTGGGGAACGAATTCCCTAAATATAATTAACCCTAATGTCTTTCGAGTTGTTCTTCGACATTTCGAAGTCATATCGGTAATATACAGGAAATTTCACTTCAATTTCAACTTCTGATCCTTCCAATCTTGAAATCTCGAGAAAATGTCGATATTCTAATTCGACATATTGACAGGGGATTTGTTTGCTCATTCTCATAACATCAATCTATCCGATATCAAGTTTCAATATATAACTCAAGTTTCTGAGGACAGAGAATGAGTTATTCCAGATTGTTCATCAAAATCCTAACTGGGGAAGTTTGATTATCAGGTTCAGAAGTTAGTCTACATATTCCAATAGGAATTTTCCAGTTATTCCAGTTATGAACTGAAAAATAACGGTATGAGTTTCAACTTCATTTCGAACATTTCAGACAATTGACTATTCATGAGTTAGAATTCGAATGGAAAGAAATTTCGAACTGAAATCAGAAAACTTTCAACCCTGTTTTAATTTCGATTTAAATACATAGTAAAAGTTGGGATGAGCATTGGTACGAAGCGTTGTGCAGTTTAGTTAGTGGAAGTGCAGGAATTCTAATTAAACTGCATTTTTAGATTAATTTCTGATCGTCGATGAAACTTGTTTGTTGATTCGATAACATCCCTGAAAGAGCAACCAGTTTATTTTCCTGATTTCTTATGTAACTACTTTACTTATGAGTAGATATGAGTTGATGAAATGCTCTTGGGTGAATCTGGAAATGCAAGAGAAGTAATAAAATCTATTCTGTTGTGGAGCATGACCCGTTACAGCACCATGGATCATAGAATCCCATAAGCTTGTGGTACCCTGGAATGATTGAAAATGCAGAATCAGTGACCAGAAGGAAAACTAAGCAATAAACAGTGATACTGTTCATGTTCAATGGATCGGATTGTCTGGTTGATTGAAGCCAGGTATGTGGATATGATCCAGGAAAAGGCTGAAACGTTGGATGTATTAAATGTACAACAATTTCATTTAATTGTCGGCGAATTTCTGGCTTCTGAACGTGAGTTGATTGAAGCATCAATTAGAGCTAAACTATCTTCGAAATGGCAGTCCCATAATTCAAACCCTATTGTGGTTTTGGACAGGCTTGTTGATTTACAACGAACATTCTGTACGATTGGGGAATCTCCGGATATAAACTCGTTCATAGTTCATACTCGTATATCAGTGACGGACTGCCGTTTTACAGATAAGAGGGCATCAGGAATTGCCTGGGTGTTCGTTCAGGATAAATCCATTCTTTCCTACACACTCCAGAGGGGAATATCATGAATGCGTGATTGAATATGTGAAATCCAACCTTTCATCACACCCTGATCTATCGGAATTTCAGATCTGGGGATAAAACAAAGCGTTGATTATACCTAGCCTAAAGACTTCTCCCACAATGACTCTTAATCCTACATGAATTTTTACCCAACGTGGGTTTCAATGAGGGCTGGCGATGCAGCGACTCTCACTTAAACCTCCCCCATGTCAACATTTGAAAAATATATTTTCCGATCAATATAATATTTTTCAAAACTCGAAAACGATGAATTTTAACTTTTTCACGTAAAATACAAAATACGATTTAATATTTGAACAAAAGCTTGTCCCCCCCACCTTCAAATTTGTCATAAATCTCAGATCGAAAATTTGAACGAGTATTTAAAACTTTTGGAACTGAAGTTGTGAGTAATATATAGACTGACATTTTATTTGTTTAATTGACTTCCAGGATATTTTACGCGGAAAATATGAGAGAATGTTAATCCTGGTATGAAAATATAGAGGAAAACTAGAAAATAAGTGTAGACTATGGTCTTATAATATTGCGAAGAGTGGAAAATGATTTAAAATGTGTTCGAATACTTCGGGAAATCAATAAGTTCATAAACATCTGCATTCCGTGAACATAGATAGGGATCACAGATTCATATGCTCCTGTCAGGGGATTCCAAAGATTGTTCAGATTTCTGTGATCAGGAATTATATTATCTTCTATAGATCTAAATTCTTTTTGACTCGCATCTCGGAAATACAAAATTTGGAGTTTCCAACAGAATCATGAGATTCCTTGTAAAAGTTTGAAGAAAAAGACCCATAAATATAGTACCACAAGTAGTTTGAGAAACTTGGTTTTGAAGTTTGATTTTTGCACTTCGCAAGATATTCAACTGAAAGTTGGCATAGGTACTTCGATAAAGAGTTGCAACTTGGATTGCAAATATACAGGGTGATATTTTCTGCAGAACAAAGCTGCCTTTTTCCTTCCGAAGTTTTTGTTGGTCGACCAGAGGTAATTTGAAAGATTGTAAAAAGAAACTTTGATCTAGTATACTAAAATTTTTGGTGTCATATATTTTTGTCACATCTGCTACCAATAAGTCCACCTCCTATCGTGCGAATTTCAGATAATGGACAATGCAAATTGTGGCTTTTGGGTACTGTCCTCCAACATTATCATGTTAAACAAAAAGAGACATTGGCAAAAACTTGTCATCATGAAAAGACTTCAGTTTCAACTTTCGTCCTCGTAATAAGTTTATAATATCAGTGAATTGCGAGGAAACTAGGTCAGCAATGGCGAAACTTCCAGAAAGTTTCAGCTTCGAATATTTCATCCCTAGCAGAGACAATATCTATATTTGATAGCCGTCTGTGAATTAACCCGATATGGAAATCAGTTAGCTCTCCGGAAGAACCGAATATTACCGCATTCACCAGAAAAACATTATTCCTTTTTATCTGAGGAATATCAGAATTTTTTTCTTCAGGAGAATGAAAAAAAAGGTATACATAACTAAAAGGAAATCATATCCTTTGAGAATATCTCGGAATCAAACAAAGACGTGTCCTCGAAAAAGAATCCTTTGTTCTCGTCTTTGATGCTACCGATATCGACATTATGAATAGGTCCAAAGTGACTTTTTCACATCAGGAAAAAAATTTCCTGCACTAATTGATTATTAATTATTGATCCAACAGTTGCTAGTTCATATGCGTCAAATATTGTTGTATCTAATAACTATCAATTTCGCTTTCGGGTTTCCTTCAGGTGTTGGAAACTCTACGAACCTTCGTGAAATTCCTTGAACCAATCAAGAGAAGTTAAACTGTGTAATATCCCGAAACTTCTATATGCATATTAAATTAATTAAATATCATGGATATGGAATAAAATTATGTTTTTTCTTCATCTATCAAAGAAAAGTGAGTTCACGAAGACTTCTAAGTAAAAAAATTGGACCATCAAAACAAATCCTGAGGAAGTATTCTCTGATTTACAATGCATCTGATTTTTTGGCCAATGGAGAATCTTTGAATCTATTTCATATTTGGCACACTCAGTCAATTTTTGATTAAAATATACAAGACTTGCAGCTTTTGAAATATCTATTGTACTCTATAATTTCCAGTGAATTCCAAGCAAACAGCTGAATAGGTTTGATACCAAGAGTCAGTATAAAAACGAACGAAGCCTTACTAGGAAATTATGTCGAAAGCAGTTATTTCTAGAAGATATGATATAAAACTGTGTTCCCTCGAGGAATCTTAACTGAAGTCGTTTAATTTATTTTTCAGTGAGTTCCTTTCAATACAGCACTCTTAGGTATTCTCACATTGAAATACGGATTTTTTCATGAATTTAGTGTTGTTCAGAATTGAATTTCAGAGAAGAAAGAACTGGCTGCGATAAACTCCTGAGAATATGCGGATTGGGAATACATTTTTTTTTCAGGAAAGAAACGTTCTCTTGATATATCTATTATTTGACTTTAAAAGTATCGCGTTGATAATTCGAAGTTCTTTGTTGTCTTTCAATTCATTAAACATTCTTCAAAATCCTGGTGCATGGTTATTCCCAAGAACCAGAAAATCCCACATAAATACTGGGATTGAGGTGAATAATCCACACCGTACACACGAAAGATTTTACCGATCGTTTCAATGGATAATCTATTCTTTTATCCCGTATGATACGCTTTAACCCTAAAATGTTTTCACGCATCCGCTCGGATTCATGCGCACATTCATTTTTGTTCTGGGTGACAAGACTAGATAGGCACACGTTTCGCACATACGTTTGCTTTTATGTGCTCATTATGAAAAATGAAATGAAAACGTTAACCTCTAAACTTTACCTCATTTACGTCAGTTCCAGCCATACGAGTTTTGCTGTGTGATTTCGGTTGAAAGCTTCTTCCCACGCAACCCACCTATCTGTTCAGGCAGATTTGGATTCGTTCTTTTTACATGTAACGCAAATATATCACAGGAAATCGAGTTACATTTGTATACTCCAGAAGAACAGCATTCATTCATTTTTCATTGTAAAGAACTGAATTTAATGGAATTACGAAAAATGAGAGATGAGATTTGTATATTTCTGAAAACATGTTTATTTTTTATGGAATCCAAGATAGTTTGAGAGATGCTTCGAAGTATGTGATCATGTTCTTGTGAGCTTTTTTGAAAAATATCGCAGTGAGCAAAAAATTTTTTTCATGTAAATTTGGTAATCTACGAAAAGAATCTGAAAAATGCATATCTTTCGTAGGGAACTCTAAATTACACCTCATTTACTGTTTTTCAAAACTCGAAAATGCCGGATTCTTTTCGTTTTTACGCAAATAACAAAATACGCTTCAATTTTTGAACAAAAACTCGTACCCCCTGCTTCAAATTTCCTCATTTACCTCGAATCGAAAATTTGAACGAGTATTTAAAACCTTTGGAACTGGAGTACTGAGTAATATATGGACTGAAATTTAGTATAATTAAGTCACTTCCAGAATGTTTTACGCGAAAAATATGAGATAATGTTAATTCTGATTTGAAAATCTAGTGGAAATGTGGAAAATTAGGGGAGACTATGGTCCCATACCATTATCAAGGGTGAAAAATGAGTTCAAACGAGTCCAAGTAGTTCGGGAAACAAATAAATTCATAAACATTTGCATTTGTCGAACATCGAATATAGATAAATAAGGATCACAGATTCCGCTTCTCCTGTCAGGGGATTTCCGAAAATTGTTCAGATTTCTGTGATCATGTTTTTATATTTAAAAACTTGAAAAACTATATTTTTCCATCTATCAACTGTTTTACAAAACTCAAATGCGATAAACTTTCAATTTTCTACGTAAACAAGACCGCTCCCTGTCCTTACGATGTCAAAAAACATCGATCAAAATTTTGAACGCCCCTTTGAAAACTATGGAAGTTCTGAGTAATATATAAACTGCATTTCAATTCATTAATTGAGTTTCAGAATGTTTTACCTGGAAAATATGAGGTTATGTCAATTCTGAGATGAAAATCTAGTGGAAAAGTGGAAAATTAGGTGAGACTATGGTCCCATACCATTATCAAGGGTGAAAAATGAGTTCAAACGAGTCCAAGTAGTTCGGGAAACAAATAAATTCATAAACATTTGCATTTGGCGAATATCGAATATAGATAAATAAGGATCACAGATTCCGCTTCTCCTGTCAGGGGATTTCCGAAAATTGTTCAGATTTCTGTGATCATGTTTTTATATTTAAAAACTTGAAAAACTATATTTTTCCATCTATCAACTGTTTTACAAAACTCAAATGCGATAAACTTTCAATTTTCTACGTAAACAAGACCGCTCCCTGTCCTTACGATATGTCAAAAAAATCGATCAAAATTTTGAACGCCCCTTTGAAAACTATGGAAGTTCTGAGTAATATATAAACTGCATTTCAATTCATTAATTGAGTTTCAGAATGTTTTACCTGGAAAATATGAGGTAATGTCAATTCTGATTTGAAAGTCTAGTGGAAACGTGGAAAATTAGGGGAGACTATGGTCCCATACCATTATCAAGGGTGAAAAATGAGTTCAAACGAGTCCAAGTAGTTCGGAAAACAAATAAATTCATAAACATTTGCATTTGGCAAACATCGAATATAGATAAATAAGGATCACAGATTCCGCTTATCCTGTCAGGGGATTTCCGATTATTGTTCAGATTTCTGTGATCATGTTTTTATATTTAAAAACTTGAAAAACTTAATTTTCCATCAATTAACTGTTTTACAAATTTCAAATGCGATAAACTGCAAATAGTTTGAGAAACGGGGTATCAAAGTTCGATTTTTGCATTTCGAAAGATATTCAACTGAATGTTGGCATACATATTCCGACGAAGAGTTGAATTATTGATTGCAAACTCTGAATTACACCTCATAGTGTGTGCGAAACAAGGGGAGAAATTGAGGTTTTTTGATTTCGTACAGAAGTCATTAGCCAACACAGATTACAGTGAATCCAGTTTCCGGAGTACATACTTTATTCTATTCAGCGCCGTTGGAGGTCCAGCCTTTTCTGAACAGAGATAAGAGATGTTACAAAAATAATGCAGAAGATGCTTCAGGTTCTGAACTTCTAAAGTTGCACTCCAGACTGCATCTTTTCTTGAGTTGTTTCCAACGTGCCTTGAATCTAGTATCCGTCTCCAGATAGTATTCGAAGTATGTCGAATGCATCCGTGTTCTGGAAGTTTCTTGTATGTTCAGACCTAAACTTCGGACATCTCTTGGAATAAATCGAGACATTATTTCGCTCATTGAACTAAACAATGCACCATATTGATGGTAAACCTCTCAAGTTCATTTATGTTTCTCGCACTTTGAATAAAAACATCTTTTTGAATAGATAATTTCATAGGGTGAACCAACGTGTAGCAGAAATAATTAATTGAAAGAAGAAATAATTGTGTAGTTCTGAAAATAAAATGGGGGACATATTTAGAGGACCGACGCATTCGCCATTTTGCACCTTTGAAGATAATGCCTTCGAAGTTCATCCAGCCAGAACAGATTAAATTGATCGGAGAAATGAAAAGGGATGGAACATTAGGCAGACCTGGGCTTGTTCATTCTCTAATTGTTGACGTGAAGAGGCTGAAGGGAGATGGAGAATTACCAGGGGCCCTCCACATTAGTTCAATAACAAAGGCCCCAGTCCTAATGCGAAAATCATTTTCATTGAATCAATACTGAATAAATAGGATAAATAGCATGTGAATGTTAAGATTTCATGGGAATTAAGTTTAGTGCTGAAATCGCTGATTAGAATACAATAATGCACCTTCAATCAGTGATTCCGGAATAGCCAAATCCTGCTCAAATCCGCTGAAGGATTTCTCAAGGGTTATACTCTTGACGTTTACTTCCTAGGATTTTCAACATAATTTATGATCTGCGGGATATTCCGTCTTCGTTGCTTGTTAGACCTTCGCACCACCTTTTTGTTGGAACGGATCAGTCGAAACTAATAAAAACATCGTTAAAATCACGTTTGCAAAATACGGTGTATCCCTTCTAAGGGTACTTCGCGACTGCCATTTGGATTTTACTCAGAGAACATTTCAGACAGTTTTCATACCTTTGATTTCTCGCAATACCAGAAGAAGAAAAGGGAATATCCTCATTTCAACTAAAAAATGAAATGTTTGAGATTGGAGGATTTATGAACAGATTCGCATTGATCTTTCTTAAAGCTTTTCTTAAAATTTCACGAGCTTCAGGACGTTCTCAGTGTTGCGTTCGATCATTAGGATCTCTGCTATCTCGCTATGGCAACGCGAAAACAGGCTAGATACTGTTATTACTCGAAGAACTTTCGGCTTGTGAGATTTCATCGGAGAAATTTCTACCTTGTATGGGCAATTAGATGTGATTACTTCCAGCCACAATGCCTTTTTTTAACGAAAAACGAAATAAGCGATGAGTTTCCAAGAGATATGGTCTTTGTTTCTGCAAACAAAGCTGCACCTTTCTTTTCTGTTTGTCGCAAGGATCCTTTTATCGCGTCTTCTCTTGAAAGTGTTTTTCGTTGAGAGTGAAATTCGGAAGGATCTTCACGATGATGAGGATATTGGATTAACAAACCTTTAACTGAAAGAGTTTCCCAGTGTAAAGTTGAATGCTGGTATTTTCATCGAATAAAAGAATGATAAATGAGGAACACCTCAAATCTTCCTCTGTTAAGGCCCGCTCTAATTTATTGATAATGGCCTTCGGCTCTGGATTCATTCTTGCCTTCACCCGTCTGGAGCAGTTTCAACCAAGGAAAGCAGTTCCGAATCAGAGAACGGAAGGTTCGGTAAATTTCATTTCAGTTCAGAAATAATGTTTTTTTTATTTGAAATGACGGAGACATGATCATTTTATACTTCATGATTTCGAGTACAGATGAATTGAGGGATTTTTTATCCAAGGTATAAAACAAAGAGTTTATGATACCTAACATAAAGACTCCTGATTCCCCTCACAATGACTCTTAATCCTCCATGAATTTTTACAAAACGTGGGTTTCAATGAGGGCTGGTGACGATGCGACTCTTCATTTGAACCTCCCTCATGTAAACATTTGGAAAATATTTTTTCCGATCAATATAATATTTTTCAAACCTCGAAAACGATGAATTTTGACGTTCCTACGCAAATAACAAAATACGCTTTAATCTTTGAACAAAAGCTTTTCCCCCCCCACCTTCAAATTTCTCATAAATCTCAGATAGAAAATTTGAACGAGTATTTAAAACTTTTGGAACTGGAGTACTGAGTAATATATGGACTCACATTTATTCATTTTATCGACTTCCAGGATGTTTCACGCGGAAAATATGGGAGAATGTTATTTCTGGTATGAAAATCTAGAGGAAAACTAGAAAATGAGAGAAGACTATGGCCTTATAATATTGCAAAGAGTGAAAAATGACTCAGAATATTGTCGAATAGTTCGAGAAATGAATGAATTCATAAACATCGGCATTTGGCGAACATCGAGTAAACATAAATAGAAATCACAGATTCACGTGCTCCTGTCAGTGGATTTCCGAATATTGTTAAGATTTCTGTGATCATGAATTATATTATCTTCTATAGATCTGAATTCTTTTTGACTCGCATTTTGGTTACACAAAATTTGGAGTTTCCTACGGAATTGTGAGATTTCTCGTAAGATTCTGAAGAAAAAGGCCTATGAATATAGGTACCACAAGTAGTTTGAGGATCCGGGTATTAAAGTTTGATTTATGCATTTCGCAAGATATTCAATTGAAAGTTGGTATAGATATTCCGATGAAGAGTTGATATTTTGATTGCAAATATAGAGGGTGATATTTCCTGTAGAACAGTTCCTGCTTTTTTCTCCAGAAGTTTTTGTTGGTCGACCGAAGTTAATCTGAAAGATTGTAAACAGAAACATTGATCTAGTATAGTAACATTTTTGGTGACATATATTTATTCATGTATGAAAATTGATGGAGATATGATCCTTTTATATTTTTATATTTCGAGTGTCGATGAATTGAGACATTCTTGATCTTTTGCCACTTTGAACAAATTTGAGAAGGAAAAATCCGGATGCTAATGTTTCGATCAATTTTTTTGAATTTAAAATAATTATGGCAATGACTGTAGAATTCGTAACTTCCAATTTGATAAATTTTGCTCTCAGTTGCAATGATCTTTTGATTTCATCAATTTCTATATTCCAATTTGATCTCTGGAGAAACAAACAATGAACGATTTCCATTCTTCAGATCAACTTTTGTGGCATTGGAGGTCGCATTACGTTACCCTCCCATTTCTATAGTTTCCCAGCTTAATTCAGGAGTCGCAAGGACAGAGACTGAGTAATAAATTTCTCTGGAGTGACGTATAGATTTTCCAATTTTGTGGATCGTTTTCTATTCCTCATCCATCACTTGCACAAAAATTGGGGCAGTCTCATTAAGAGTTCCGACTCTCGAGAGTGTTTCCGCCTTTTCTTACCGGCAATTTGGTTGCCGCTTTATTTATTTCGACAGAACAGCGTCCACAGCGATTAAATGTGGTCCGTACCATATTTCTTGCACCTTGTTTCCTATCGACGAGTTCAGCGCCGAAATACCCACGAGGGATTAAACCATTACCAACAATTAGCGCAAAATTGACTAATTACACTTCTCTGGAGAAATTAATCGTTCTCCTCCAATGGATTAAATTGGTGGAATTTATCCTTTAGCCGGCAACTCCAACACGGCGCAGTTGACCGAGGAATAAGGGCCACAATTTCCAGCCATGGAGGGAAAACAACAATGACACTTCAATTTCCTCCGGAGAAATTGTTTTTCGATGATCGAGGGCCCTTGAATGAACAACTTTAATGTAGACCACCATTACGTTCCACACTAGCATTCTACACTGTCAAATTACCTTTTGCTAAGAAAATACTCCATCATGAAACTAATGCATTTTTCCTAATGGATAGAAGATAGAACCTAGAAACTGTAACTCTCACAATATTTTTAATTTTCATTCGAAAATTCAATTTCACTTGAAAGCCTAACCTAAATAACGAATTCCCAATCCAGTCGAATAACCTCTGCTTCCAATTTGTGTCGAGAGAGCGAACATATTTTCAGATTTCGGATAAAAATGTTAATCCACCTCCTGGCTTACGTAAGACGGGTATGAAATATAACAGGAGTTGTGATATACATTTAATTATAATCAGGAGAGTGTTCTCCTTCAGCTGGCGTCGGAATGAATTTTAAATGTTTCGAACACTTCTTTTCCTCTGTCGGATAAGATTTCATTTCACATGAGGTCCCCAGGATGAAAATTTTCCGGGCGAGATGTATATTTAATTATGTGCAGATAGCGGAGCTTGACAGTTAAAGTATCCTTGGGAAAACAGTGAACAATTACCCCCCTCAGAAGTTTGAAAGTGACAAAATTTTCATTTGCTCTGCCCGTTCCGAAATAATGTTAGAGTGTTATGAGAAATTTGAACGAGGGATTACTGCGTACCACTGGGAGTTGTGGAAACTCATTTATTCAAAATATATTCGCGGTTTTCTCACTTGGAATATTTTTCGGGGCCGCTTTGAAAGCCATGAAAAAGCGTGGATTTTTGTTCGGCCGAATCCCCATTGAGCGGTGTTCATTTTTCGATAATAAATGGCTAGCAGGAGCAATACCTCATGCCTTTCAGAATCATTAAATTCCAATCCTTTGACACATTCCCTGTGAACTGACACCAATAGGTAAAATTTGTACCAAATGGCAGGATGCGCTAGAAATGGACAAATTAATTCGAAAGGACGATAAAGTCTAGTTTTGGGTTCAGACTTCATTCAACAATTTAATATGGCAATTTGCTTCCAGGAAACTCCATGGGCTATTCATAATTTATCAATGATAGGTCGAGAAAGTGCAGGGACTGGAACAAAATTCGTTTAATGATACTAGTTCGTCCCTGACGTCACACATCCCTTACTTTCCTATGATAATCCCCTGGCTTCCCAAAGCCAGTTAGAACCACGTAAAGACGAATAAACCCCTCAGAGTAAGTGTAACGTTTTAATTTACTTCGCGTAAATATTTAATGGACAGCAAACTATCTACATTGGCTGCTCAGCTCACCAGTTCTATCTTTAGATTGTTATTCCCAAACGTTTGTTCCCCCACTGGTGTATTCCTATCCGTATCCACCCTTTGTTTGTGAAATGATAATTACCCGTCTGTAATTATCAATATTACGTTCTGAAAAGGCGTGGGATCCATTCTAATGACACTGTTATTAATTTACAAGAGAAGAGGTGAAAAAAACATGTACTGATAACACGATAACTCCACGTGGTTCCGAATAACACCTTTGAGGTCTTTTCAGTTATTAATTGGATGTAATATCTAATGAGGAAACATTGCGTGGTTGAATTCGATTTCGTTAATACACACCCTGGTTCCAAAAAAGGGAGGACATTTGCAACTGAAAAGACAATAAATTCGGGTTCAATTTTCATTTGAGGGAGGATTGAAGGAAGGTTCGAATTTCGAATTCCCCTATAAAATCATCCCTCAATTAAACCTTCCTATTTGAAAAGTATATTTCCGATCAATATAATGTTTTTCAAAACTCGAAAACGGTGAATTTTGACGTTTTTACGTAAATAACATACGCTTAAATCTTCGAACGAAAGCTTCTTCCCCCCACCTTTAAATTTGTCTCAAATCTTCGTTCGAAAATTTGAACGAGTATTTAAAACTTTTGGAACTGGAGTTCTGAGTGATATTTAGACTGACATTTATTCATTCAATTAATTTCCAGAATGTTTCGCACGAAAAATATGGGGAAATGTTAATTCTGGTATGAAAATCTATAGGAAAAGTATAGAATGAGAGTGAACTAGAGTCTTATAGTATTGCAAAGAGTGGAAAATGAGTTTAAATGTAGTCGAATAGTTCGGGAAATCAATGAATTCATAAATATCTGTATTTGTCAAACATCGAATATAGATGGATAGGGATCACAGAGCCATACCTATGCTCCTGTCAGGGGATTTTCGAGTATTGTCCAGATTTCTGTGGTCACGAATTATATTATCATCTGTAGATCTGAATTCTTTTTGACTCGCATTTTGGAAATACAAAAGTTGGAGTAATTCCTGAGCCAGAAAATAATGCCCGATGGATGTCTAAATCAGAACGATTGAATGCATCTTTATCTGTGTCCTATCGACTAAAGCGACATGAAATTCCGCCTGAAAACATCTTCGATTATGAAATACCATGCTGATAGTCTATTATCCTGATCTGTATGGTAATAAGTTTTATGCAAATTAGGTTTTCATGTACAACGTATGATTTATACGGTATTCTAATGGATGTGGCATGTAATTCTGCCGCTCTGCGGCTAAAATATCGCTCTCGAAAAAAGTCCGAAACAGCTTCCATCTTCGGTTTCTCGGTGGCACACTCTAAAACCTGGAAATTTTATCTGACGGTTGATTCTGCTGGTCCAGAGCTTTGAAATGGGTTCATTGGAATTTTCTGCCCTCATGTCTATACATTGAAGGAATTTTCTCGTTCATTCTGGAACAATTTTTTTTTTCATCCCGTTTTTCGGAGAATACCGACCAAACCAGACTGAAAATTGGTACCGAATTGAGTGAAATACCCATGAAAATGTGTACAATTCTTTTCAAAACTTCATAATGCAGGATCTGGCTTTCATAGACATAGAGTTGCTCTTTCCCGACTGACAGTCTGGTATTTTCTCGGATTTTATCCGACCATATGATTACTCGAAAGAAAGTTTAAAAAAAGTTCAGCGGCTGAGCGATGAATAATTTTCCCGAACGAAGCTCAGGAATACCAATTACCTACTAAAACTACGGTAGAAAGTTTTTGAACTCACCTCGAAATTGTCGGTTTGTAGTTTATGAATCGTTTAATATTTTAATGATGTTGAAATAGCACAAAAAACTGGCTTGGAGTTCGAAGAGATAATGAAGTCTATGTAGAATATTTCTCACCACGAGCGATAATTTGTGAGAATATTGCGAGTAAGTGATTAGGGACTCATCGTTGTATAAAAAATAATAATCTATGAAACGTAATGAGAGTGATCTTGATTCATTTCTCGCTCCAACAAGGAAAACGAGATGAATTGCAGCCAGGCAAAACGTTCGAAATGAATAGACCTCAAACACAATAGTGATTTAGCAAAACTGTTGTCAAAGCACAGCTGCTGTCGGAGATGTTTTGTTCGAGAATTAATATTTACAATCTGCATTTCAACGTTGCCTGAGCCATGTTTCTTCCTGCGTCCATACCACAAAGGACCTCAGGGGGTTGTATCACAGAGTTATTCCTACCCTACAGTTGACGAATTCCATCCTTGCATTACTAGAAATGTCGGGTGTGCCTCAGACGAGAAATTCTAGGAACTTACCGAATGATTTGGCTGTCAATTAATATGCCATTTGCAAGGGCCCGGAAATTGATTGCAGCTACAAGATACTTTCTTGTTCGGAAGTTCAGAACCCGCTTTGTAGAAACGATAATACTCCCAACTCGAGTGGTTCATCGAGTTTGATGTGCTTGGATTTTCAGATTATGTTTTCTTGGGGGATCAGTCTTCATCAATATGACTTTCTGACCTGCCTGATGGCCCATTAAACCGATGTAAAATCTCAGAGAAATCGATGGAATGTTTCAAATTTAAACTCCTGAAACCTCAGAGAAAATCTTCTTTAGGAGTTCTTCTTGATGGTAAATCATTGATGTCTGGTTATGACGAAAAATCCGTCTGAAACCCGACGCTTTGCAAATTAATTAGCACACCAAGATGCCGTTCTGGCTAAATGCAGGTATGTTGTTTAGAATACCGTAGGTTGGTTCGGTGGTTTCGAGAGTATGTGAGAAATAGCACGGAGTGAAACCCTGAGAGACGGAACGAGCATTCCAGTAGGAAAGCTTAATGATATTAATGACAATTACGGCTTCCCCACTTCAAATTTCCACGCCTGCAATTTCCTCAACCCTTCCTCTTGTTATTTCACATCATTTTCAGTGATTTATTATTGGTTGAAATGGGCATATATGGGAAGTTTGCCGGTTGTCCCTTTGTTTGTTCTCGTACCAACATTAGGGCCGAATGAGTGAGGGTGCAGGGCTGTTTTTCAATTCGAGTTTCTTGTAGTTAGCCATCACGAATACACAGCAATGAATTCCAGTCGCTCGTATGCGACTCGACGAAAATTCGAAATCAAAGAACTAAAACATGTTGACAGGGAAACTCTGATATTCAATGTCACTTTTTAGAGCAATGGATTTGATTTAAATGTGGTACAAGTTATTTTTTCCTATCCTAGACATTTCTCGATATATCAATATATATATAAATATATATATATATATATATATATATATATATATATATATTTTGAATCTTTAATGATCGTACTGGATATAGATTTATGTGAGTAGGTTAGGGTTGTCGATCAAAAACTGATGATGTTAAATTACCTTTATTCTAACGTCAAGCTTTCGAAATGACTCATTTCATCTTCAGGACTACTACAATTTAAAATTATTTTTAATATGCTAAGCTGAAATTTTTTTCCCTTTTATTTACTTACAGAATTATGAGGTTGTCAGTATCTCATTAATCATCTATCTATTTATCAATTATATTGAATACAAAGTATATATCAGATTTCAGCAAGGTTACAGGTCTTTAGAATCAAAATCTTGAGGAAATTAACAAAATGGTCGCCAATATTGGCATTAGAAACTGTCATAAATTAAAATTTGACATTTAGCATATACATAGAATGAGACAAAACAACATGTGAACTACTTCTATTCATCTACAGGTCCATCATAAAAATTTAATGTTGAAGACGACAGTAAATAACTGTATATATTACTTAGGTGTTGAGTGTCAGTGATCTATATAAATAAACAAGAAAATCCTCTTAACAAGAAAACTGACACTCAACACCTAAGTAATATATACAGTTATTTACTGTCGTCTTCAACATTAAATTTTTATGATGGACCTGTAGATGAATAGAAGTAGTTCACATGTTGTTTTGTCTCATTCTATGTATATGCTAAATGTCAAATTTTAATTTATGACAGTTTCTAATGCCAATATTGGCGACCATTTTGTTAATTTCCTCAAGATTTTGATTCTAAAGACCTGTAACCTTGCTGAAATCTGATATATACTTTGTATTCAATATAATTGATAAATAGATAGATGATTAATGAGATACTGACAACCTCATAATTCTGTAAGTAAATAAAAGGGAAAAAAATTTCAGCTTAGCATATTAAAAATAATTTTAAATTGTAGTAGTCCTGAAGATGAAATGAGTCATTTCGAAAGCTTGACGTTAGAATAAAGGTAATTTAACATCATCAGTTTTTGATCGACAACCCTAACCTACTCACATAAATCTATATATATATATATATATATATATATATATATATATATATATATATATATATATATATTATATATATATATATATATATATATATATATATATATATATATATATATATATATATATATATATAAATATATAGAGCTATTAGTACAAATTGACATTATTTACTCAATTAGTCGAAACACCCGTATCCTTTTCGTATATATATATATATATATATATATATATATATATATTCTGATGCTAAGCTGAGGTAAAAAAAGGAACAGGGTACCATAACATTCTTCGTATGATACTATAGAATCATACGATACTATCATCACTAGTATCATACGATACTAAACAGCCAGGGGAAAAAACCTCAGCCGAAAAAACCTGTCTCCCCGTAAAAAATAACATAAAATATTAAATATCAAGAAAATCTTGAAAGACATCAGTATGATCATCTTCATGTTATCCGTCGATGGGCTCGGATGAACAGATTCTTCCCAAAACGACTCGCAATTCTTTATCCGAAATGAAAAAAGACAAAAGGGGAAAAGAAACCGATTATTCAAAATGAATCAAATGCATTTGCTACTTTAAAAAACATCAACATTCAGATTTCTTGGTCAAATACTGTTCGAAGGTTTATAAATATTTATGACAGAAATGAAAAAAAAACTCCATCAATTTCCCCCTTTCCGAATCTGTTGAAAAATTACGAACTGATAATTTTTTAACAAGCTTAACTCGTAAAAAATCAATTAATACATAACTTTCATAACTTTCCCTAGATGAAAAGGTGGCAATCAAATCCTCAGGAGCAAACAAAAGGATGGCTAAATTGACAGGCTTTTCCTGTCCCAATCTAGGAATCCAGAACATGGATTCTTTGAAATGCGAAGAAACTATTATCCCATGTTTATCTCCGCCCTCTGGTCGCTTTTAAGAGGATAAATGCTTTGTGAAATCATGATGACCAACGAAATAGCCCATTCACATCGATCTCGATGGATATAATTCTGTATATTCCTGCTGATGGTCGTATTAAACATTTAGCAACACAGTAACATGTAGTGATTAAATTCGTTTATTCAGTCGGTGTCAGGCTCATATCTCCGCATTTCAATTTATTGCCAGAATTCCTGCCATATATTGGTGGTTACCGTTTCTGGTCGATTCAAACTTCCTTGAATCTGGCATGGAGTTCCCCTACCAGAAACTTGGGTAATAATGCTTATCTCCACTTCAACTTTTGTACACTTTTCCATCACTGCTTCCAGCGTATACGAGTTAGAATTTTCGGAAAGTTGGGAACAGCCTGTTTGTTACCAGCAGCTATGGTGAACTCACTTAAAAATTTACGATTTTTCCTTGTTTTATGCCAGGAACTATGTCTATTAACTATTTTATTGTCCCATAATGCGCGAATTTTTGATCGAATCAGGGATCGTTCGAAATAACACCCGAAACGTGTCAGATCATGACATCTACAGGAATTTTAGATATTCATTGGATGTACGAGAAGGAAAGAATGCACACGTTCCAACTCTTGTTCGTCTTGTTGCAATTTCAATTTCTATTTCATAGCTGTACTCTAAAACCAAAGTACAATGGATACATAACTTTATGGAGTACATGCAATCAAAATAAAAATATCTCCTCTCTGATGCAACTACATCAATTCATCCGCTTTGTGAATGTTATTCAGAAAGTAGCTACATTGAATGGGCATGGAAATTGAATCAATTATGTGTGACATTCTTCGAAAGAGAGTTTCGACATAATGAAAATCCCAATTGGCAGATAAAGAGTTGTCACAAAGAGAAACATTTGACTTTGATCGCAGAAACAATCTTCAAATTATTGCTGATGATTGTCCATTATTCTCTGAAGAGCTGCATAGGGAAATTCACTCTTGATAACTATCCAAAGATTTAAGTATAGGTAAGTCCACTAATTTCAACATTATCTCCCAGAATCTCAAACCATTTTCCTGATATATTCAAGATTCTCTGGGAGCCTCCATATAATAGGGAATACCACTTTTGTATCAACACTCAGAAAAGGAATCGATCTTGTATTTTCAGCAGCTACCTCGGCCTTAGAAATTGAATTACCTTCGGGTAAGCTTCAAACGCGTTAGGTTTTGATGGAATTCAGCAGTTTTATTGATTGAATATCATTTGGAGTCCGCTTAGATCGATGTAGGGTCTCATCAGTTTCGCCTTATGTTAAGACCCCAAAATTTCATAAACTATTTGTATCTCTGGTTTGGACTTTTTCGGAAAATGGGTTGATTGGATGCTGCATCCAGATCTTGATCAGCGTATAGAGAATAGTTGATGAAGCTCCAGATCAATGGAATGTACCTAAGATGTATGTGTGAAATTAGCATATTCCTAATTGATGGATGCTCCCTGTGTGGCCACTTAAAACGCTCGGTTTCACAAACCGTATTAACAATTATACGAAATACTGTTAATGTCAATGCGGGAAATCAGGGGGTAATAAGCTTTAACGGCTGATAGATTTGAATGGAAATTGCATCGAAATCCCAGTACATCGTAATTATACCTCGATGAGCTCTTCATCAACTCCCTACTATATTCGACGAATTAACCGGTCAATTCTTGTTCCAAATGACGCAAAATTTACTAGTTGTAACAACGGATTTATGCGACCAAGAAGACATCGATCTTGAGGAAACTCACGTTCATCCCATTCAATCCACCAATTAGATGGGATTGGGGTTATTTTATTGCCAGGGGACCCTTGCAAATGAGGACGGCGATTTCTGGTCTCAGCATCAAGATGCTTTCCCCAGCTACCACAAAATGTATAATTCACCATTTTGAATCATCCACTGCGACCAGCAATCAGCGGAGATTGAAACATTGCCAATACTCTGAAGCCCTGAATGCTAAATTCTTGCAGGTGTATTCTTCGAAAATTTTGAATTGTTGCAAAACGTGCCATCATAACACAACATTCAGCTGGTTTGAATTTTTGCAGATACGATTTTACAAATCGCATCGGCTCAGTACAGCAGACCGTGTGAGCCTGATAGAATAAAACAGATTTACAGCAATCACCACATATATCATTTGTGTTAAATGGCTGTTCATTCAGCTCGATTGTTGTCCTTGTAGCAGAAATTGAAAACGCCTGGGATTCGGATGCTGAACACCCCTGCAGCTGATTGGAAACATGGACACAGATCTTTTCTGCGTACAGAGATATACGCAGTACGTGCACTGCTCATAGCAGTAACAACTGAAGATTTATGCGGTGGATTAAGCAGATTAAAGTATCAGCGATGGAAATGCTGAAACAGAAATGATCACGTTTTGTTTGCCCATTTCATCGTATCGATTGGCCTGTACTTAATGGCGGTATAGGAGAGACATCACGGCTTATTTTTCGCAATTCGAAATTCAGGACTAACCGCAAAAAATAATAGACATACAATAGATGTTGACGGTACGTGTTTTCATTGTGATTTCAGAGCCCTGTTCAGCTTCTGGAAACGATGATATCCACTACCGAATTAAGCTGAATTTCACAAGGATATCTAGGAAATAACCTTACTGTCTCCTCTTTGATGTTCACGTTGCGTGGGTGTCAACCAGAACGTCTAAAACGCTGCAAAATTGAATTTTCCGCGGCAAGGCATGTTCACAAAACAATGGGGATTATATAGTAAGGTCTGACTGAACTCCTGAGTATCATGTTAATCTGCTTTTTCGAAATTTAAAAGGAATTTTTCGCAAAATCTGCAGAGTTGGACGCAATACCTGGAATGTTTTTTATTTGTTGTCTAAAATTGGAAGTTTTCGGACATGGATTATATGAAATGATAATGTAGCTCGGTAGAATTCAGGTTGATGCCTGAAGGTATACTGCTGCCTCTCATGGATATTATTACAATTTCTGGATTATGTCCAGAGTTGAGGGGGAATTGGGGAGACCTTCAGCCATAATGGGATATATATCTGAATCGGAAAGGTTAAAACACCATTTGCGTACTTCAAAATTGGGAAAAATCTCGTAGGGTACGGAATTTTTGCACCATAAATCTCATCACGATATTTCCCACCTATTATACGAACAGAACAAACCCGTATGATTTATATGCTTTGTTTCCAATAAAATGAGGGTAGTTTTCCTAGAAGGATGTTCTGACGGTTGGATAAATCAACAAAGGGGACCATAAAAAATTTTATTATTTTAGGGGCCATTTTTATCGAAAACAAGAAGCCGAACTGTGGGATACTCCTTCGTCGAGTTTAATTCCAGGCTATTCTCTCCCTCTTGACGGCTGGGAGGGAAATATTGCTCCTTCGCATCAACGGTTTTTTGGTTTGTCTTTGAGCAAATTGCGGAATTAAATATTCGCCTTCCAAAGGCCCATTTTGAATCTGATTCCTCCCTGCAGACTCGAGTTTTTGCTGATAACAGATTAAATACGAATCATCCCTTTTTCAAAGTTTTGTGTTTCGCTACTCTGCCTCAGCAAGTGAAGCCTTTGATTTTTTATGATGTTTGAATTATTTAGTAGCTAAACTAATGCTTCAAAACACAATTTGGGATACATTAAAAAATGCCCAGATCATTTCTTCGTACAGTGAATTCAAAATGTCTGGGGATTTAACACTAATAAAATATATATTCTTATGAAAAAGAGAGCTAAAATAATATAATAAATGTTGAAACAGAAAGTACCTAAGCTGAGGAAAAAAAAGAACGGGGTATCATAACATTCTTCGTATGATACTATAGAATCATACGATATTATCATCACTAGTAGCATACGATACTTTACAGTCAGGGGGAATAACCTCAGCCGAAAAAACCTGTCTCCCCGTGAAAAAAATAACATAAAATATTAAATATCAGGAAAATCTTGAAAAACATCAGTGTGATCATCTTCATGTTATCCGTCGATGGGCTCGGATAAACAGATTATTCCCAAAACGACTAGCAATTCTTAATCTGAAATGAAAAAAGACAAAAGCAGAAAGGAAACCGATTTTTCAGAATAAATCGAATGCATTTTAGAAATGCATTTGCTACTTTAAAAAACATCAACATTCAGATTTCTTGGCCAAATAATGTTCGGAGGTTTATGAATATTTATGACACAAATGTCACAAAATTTGAAAGAAATGAAAAAAAAACTATCAATTTCCCTTTTCCGAATCTGTTGAAAGTTACGAAACTGATAATTTTTCAACATAAAAAGCTAAACTTGTAAAAAATCAATTAATACATAACCTTTCAACTGTCCTCTTTCACGAGGATTTTTTTCTGTTGCCGTGTGGGTTTCTTGCAGAAGAATCTCTTTGATACCATGTTCATCAGCTAATTTGGAGACGTAATCACACTTGTCTTTCGAAATTCCTTCGATATTCAAATTCAAAATCCACAAATTGTTGCTCTCTGGTCGTGAGGGTTTTTTCAAACCGGATACGACCTTCCAGGTGATGATTTTTCGGCACTGCAGATGTTTGAAGACCGCTACGGGACCCCAATGAAAGGCAATCATCTCCCATAGATAAACCAAACATGTTATAACACAAGGAAACTGAATATTTTTCAGGACCAAAAACTAAGAAAATGGAAACCTCATAATAAAATTCCAAGATCCCGGAAATTAATGATCAGTGAATCTGTTCATACATGGCTTTGTTCAAAAGGTGATGTAGAGATTCTCTAAGAATCCTGAAGCTGAAGCAGTCCTCTTCCAGTGAAAACAGCAGTGTATTAAACTGACATTTAATCTACTCTTGGTGCGAAATACGCGTGATTGTAAAAAAACCTCGATTTCATCATCTTGTACATCTCCTTCTCATCCAATTTCTGCACAATTTTTCATCCTCGTTTTGTAGTTGGTGTTGGCACACGACCGCTTTCCCTGGAAATGGAAACCGGATGGATTCTCCATATTTGGTTATGTACAGCGTGTCCGACACTCTTCTGTCGTATATGAGGGGGAGACAATGAAAAATTCATACATAAATCACAGTATCAGGAAGGAAACGTTCTCCCGATAGCGGTTGGGATCCGCTCTTCCGAATCATGGATAGATCGAAAGGATTAAAAAAAATGGGATGGACAACGCTGATTCGGGTATTCGGCGGAATCTTTGAATGGGGTCCGATCGAATTGGCTCTTTTCAAATACGGAATTTCCTCGGATTATAATTGACGTTTTTCTGGTCGACTACCAACGGAGCTGTCAGAAAAACGTGGACAATTCGCCCGTTGAATGGATCGATTTTCCATTTTCCTGGTGAGGGTCTGCATGAATTTGGAAAAGGCTGCTACTGCAGGTAAACAGAATACTTCCAGCGAAATTTTGTGTCATCTTTCCACAAATCACGAATGCTATGAATGAATATCGAATATGAGGGAATATTTTTATTTTTGTGTCGCGTAAAGGATAGAAATTTATTAAAGCATAAAACCGATATTCAGTACATTTTTCATTTAGCTGAAGAATTATGTTTCCAGGCAACAACTCTCTTGTGTTTTCTGCAATTTTTTCTCAACCACATTAATTTCATAGATCGTAGGAGAAGAAACTGGATATTTCACCTGAAACCATACCCATATACAATTTTCGGAGTGATGGATAATGAAATACCCTTCCTTTGAATAAAACCCGAATGCTCTGCTGAATTTGACATCGTAAGATCTTTATCTTGTAGACGTTCAACGAAATTAAGGTTACAGTTGCATACTTTTCCGCTTTGAATATCAATGCCGTGTCAAAGGAAAATTCGGAATGTATCAGATATTCAGCTACGAAATTCGAGATGATAGTAAAGTCAGAATTCAGGCTCAGAACTTGTACATATGAATAATTCAGCAGATGAATGATAATATCTATGTTATTCCGCAATTATGACCAGCTGGAGTTTGAATCATGAAATTCACGTTCAGAAACCGATTAGATGCGAACACAATCAATTTGAATCAAATCGAGGCAGGACAGAATCGTTAATTTTGATGTAGAGATGGTCAGTACCTCAATTTCATCTATCTTCATGATGTTATTTGGCAGTTTGCTGAAGCTAATTAAGTGGTACTTTTTGTAATTTCGAAATTTATTCTATTTACATGGATCACCCGTTTTAATTCTCTTTGGGGCGCCTTGTGTACACGTTACCTACTATAAACAAGTATGAACTTGCGTTTCTGAAGTAGATATACACAATTTTCAATTATCTCTGGTAATTTTCAGAGTGATTTCAGAGTGCTTAAGGCGTACTATTTGCGAAGTAATCAAATCAAATATCGCCTTGAAATACATGATTTGTGAGGGGAGAGACGAGGCAGTACAATAATTAGATGTTCATCAGATGAGATGTCACTTTAAACTCCATTCGAATTGAGACGGTGGAGCGACATTGCCTGATCGAGAATTCACTCAAGTCTCTTCTTACATCCAGGCTCAGAATTATTCAGAAGTTGTTCTAGGAAGCAAGAGCGGGGATATAAGTTATTTAGGGATTCGACACCAATGGATTATTTCGCATGAAAAATGAATCGACACTCTCTGTATATTTCATCGATACTCCTGATCTTACCAATGTTAGAAGCGGGGACTTTGAAATTCACTTGGGCCGACTGAAATTCTGGCTCTACTCCTCCTGTGCCATATTTCATGAGATTAGATATGGGTAGGTATGTCATTTTTCCATTACTTCGGGAAGTATCGGAGGCAAGGAGAAATATTGGAAGTGATGAGAGAAACCGATAGCATCTGCAGCATTACACCTCGAAACGATGAAGTTCCTAAATATTACCCAACACGCAGTGAATAATAATGACTCCTTAATGAAGCATTAATATGTTCCAAATAGAGAACCGAAGTTTGCACCTGTTCAAAGTTTGGTAACGCCTGTGATACATCTTCGTTTTATTGCAGATTTGACCCTCCAATTAAGTTTCAACTGCCAAGTTTCTTCTCTGAAGACAAGCCTTCATTCAAAATCAATGATCAATTAGGAGGATGATTAGGTAGCTACAATTTAGAATGGTCCCAGGGTTTTTTCTTGAGTAATTCTGGTCCAAGAGGGACAAGAATAAAGATTAAACATGCTAACCTATCGCCAACAATATAAGGAAAAGTGTTGATAGTATTATTGGTGAATTATCATCTTTCGATGATAGCTTCGTGTCGACAATTCGAGATAATGGCCAACTAACTTGACCATTTAGGTTTCATTTCCTGCGAACACGAAATTCGTTCCATAAATGATTCAATTAATGCGATAGTCAGCATCCAATTCGAAACGAATAAGCCGGACCATGGAAATCAATTTATCCATTCTTCCTAAAAAAAATAAATAGCGAACTGATGTCGAACTGATAGATGGGTAATTTAGAGTAGAACCCTTGAAATGGTTGAATCCGAGCGAACCTATTCCCTGCAAAGGACTCACCTGTATCCGTAAAGCAATAAAACTTTCGTCAAATACGTATCCTAAATCCAGTAACGGAATGGGAAAATAAATGTTTTCCGAGGGCCATTAAAAGTTGCACGTGACATATACTGAAAATTGGAAAATATAATGTAAATTTATGTCCTATTACTATGTTGCAGCTTTATTCGTTCTATTCGGCGATTCTCTCCCTTTACACATGAAATGGGTTTCGGATTTAGCAACGGTTTCATCTGTATAGGACGAAATTAGAGCGAAATTTCGAAATGAACACAACTTGAATCAAAGCCTTTGGCTTGGACATTACGGGACGATGAATCGAGACGTATCATTCAAAGTTCTTGTAGAAATTTCGTTCAATAAACTTCTCGTGTTCAATGTGTAGATTTTTTAAATATTTGTCATTGTTGAGTGGATGATATACAGATGAATATTCTCACTTTCAAGTTAAATATCTCTCTAGAAAATAATGGCTGAAGAGAAACAGAATCTTAAGCCCATAAAGAATAAAAACGGTTATGAATATCTAAGAAGAACATTTTCGAATAATTTCCTAAAATGAAAGATTATGATTATTCTCACATGTTTTCAGCTAATTTCCTTCGGAATAGTGTAGATATCGGCTGGAAGTTACCAAGTTATACGATTTGATGAGGCTTGTTCCGAAACATGGGAGCCCAACTTTTGAAACTCTGTGATACAACAGGTTTCCCCTTGAATTTTTTACTTCGAACAATGGTGATCCATTAAACCTCATGATTTTAGGAACATGGGGAAGATAATGGATGGGATACTGCTATATTTGTACCTTGTTTTCGTATAGATCCAAATTACCAAAGTTACTAATTTCTCTATGACCTGGATTACCTCTTATCTGTAGTAGGAATGTTAATTATTCTCTGAAGTAATTTCTATGAAATAATGTTCGAGTTTTGGTTTATAATATCAATAATAAGAAGGGAAGGTTTGAGTATTTATATTTTTTTGGCTACGAAAAAGGCAAGAGTCGATTGGTTCGTTCGGTTTTTCTTCGAAATCTGAGTGGCGTTTTCTCGATCATTGTGCAGAGGAGTATAATTTGATCCTTAATTCGAGACTCCCTTTAGTGTTCTCCCGACTATATTCATTCCTACTAATTAGGGATTATGAGGAGAATACTGCGTATCGATTTTTCGCGATGGAAACTTTCGGATAATCAACTTGGCTCGTCGCCAATCTTGCTGGTTGATTCGAAAAAAAATAACTGCATCAGGTTGGAGGAATTAATGGGTGAAATGGAGCAAGGATCCCTTTTTTCAACTTGGAAATATCTCACCTCGCTCTGAACTTGAATAATAATGAGTCATGAATTCCCAAGTTAAATGGGTATTCAAATGAATTAGTCTTTTCGAAATGGTCCATTCTGCAGGAAACTTAATTGTTGTCAATCTTCGAACTTCCGGTAGAATGGATGTCTCAAGTGCGAACGGTCTTATTCGAGTGTAAGGGAAATTACGACACGATTTGACAAATAAAATTTTTCCAAGGAGTCGTCAACAAATGGATTTTCCAATTTTGCGGAAAAGATGAAGCTGATTATTTCTGCTTCATCAACGAATTATTCAGGAATGAAACAGGGTGGAGGAAGAAACGGATACAAGAATGAAGTCCTCAGTTGACAGAGTTCCAGAACATTTTTTATCACTGCTTGGAATGGCGGATGACATGGCACACGATATAGGCGAGCAATATACCAAATCGCTGTTTCCGTTCCAGTATAAGATACACGTCTTGAGTCGATATACCGAAACCAGGAATTCCTGGAAAAAAAACGTCGGGTTCCTCAAATGACGAGGTATCCAGAAGCGGCTTAATGCCACGAAAAAATTCTGATTGGATCGAAGATTAAAGCGGTAGTCGCAGTGACGAAATGAAATCGTTTCGTGTGTATTTTTTTTTTGCGTATAATAAATCTCATTTCTGCGAATAGACCGAATGGGCGAAAGCTATCATGAATCACCAACATCGGCGGAAGAAAGGACTGGCGTTATGTTTCCCTTTCAAACTGGATTTAGCTGGCTCCTAAATCAGACGTTCGATTTGGCGTTTAAACGGAGATTCCGTAATCTCTTAATGTTGGGACTGGAATGAAGTTCGCGTGTGGAAAAACGAAAAATTGTTTCGAAAGCCAAAACGATGACGATCGTCATTATGGGAGGAAAAAATCGCTGTTTGACTCTTCTGCAAGCTATATTGGACGATCGATCATTCCGATGCCTGGCCAATGTATTTGCTAACGCGATGAGTTATTGTTTCTCCATGCCCAACGCTGGAAATTAACCGGATTCATTCACAGTGATTGACTAGTTCCGCTTGAATTACAAATAAACCTTCAATAACCCCAGCGGCCATTTTCTTATCAAGCTAAATCCCGTATTCAGTTGCAATGTATAGGTTATTATTCATCAGTTATTTCCCAGATCTCTATGTGAAATCGAAACAAAAATCATCACAAACATCCACTGCAAACTAGTGAACATTTCCAGTCAACCACAATCGACTGATTCGAAAAAGAAAATAAGCAAAAAAACTTTTCTTTCCTTTCATTTTTCTACCTCATCCCACCTGGAAATTTCCCAGGTAATTTCTTCCGTAGGAAAATCGTGTCTATTCAAATCCGGCCAATGAATTAGGAACTTGCGAGAGTGTTGCCGCATTCTGAATGAAAAGTTCAGCATAACTTGATGGTAGGGAACCGATATTGTCCAACTTCTTTCACCCCCACGTAACTATGAATTTTTGAGAGAACCCCTTCCCGAAATTAAATGATTGCGGGGAATGCCGAAGTTAAGACAAATTGATTCGAAGGTCTGAAAGATCTCTATGTGAAATCGAAACAAAAATCATCACAAACATCAACTGCAAACTAGTGAACATTTCCAGTCATACACAATCGACTGATTCGAAAAAGAAAATAAGCAAAAAAACTCTTCTTCCCTTTCATTTTTCAACCTCATCCCACCTGGAAATTTCCCAGGTAATTTCTTCCGTAGGAAAATCGTGTCTATCCAAATCCGTCCAATGAATTAGGAACTTGCGAGAGTGTTGCCGCATTCTGAATGAAAAGTTCAGCATAACTTGATGGTAGGGAGCCGATATTGTCCAACTTCTTTCACCCCCCCACGTAACTATAAATTTTTGAGAGAACCCCTTCCCGAAATTAAATGATTGCGGGGAGTGCCGAAGTTAAGACAAATTGATTCGAAGGTCTGAAAGATCTCTTTGTGAAATCGAAACAAAAATCATCACAAACATCCACTGCAAACTAGTGAACATTTCCAGTCAACCACAATCGACTGATTCGAAAAAGAAAATAAGCAAAAAAACTTTTCTTTCCTTTCATTTTTCTACCTCATCCCACCTGGAAATTTCCCAGGTAATTTCTTCCGTAGGAAAATCGTGTCTATCCAAATCCGTCCAATGAATTAGGAACTTGCGAGAGTGTTGCCGCATTCTGAATGAAAAGTTCAGCATAACTTGATGGTAGGGAGCCGATATTGTCCAACTTCTTTCACCCCCACGTAACTATAAATTTTTGAGAGAACCCCTTCCCGAAATTAAATGATTGCGGGGAGTGCCGAAGTTAAGACAAATTGATTCGAAGGTCTGAAAGATCTCTATGTGAAATCGAAACAAAAATCATCACAAACATCAACTGCAAACTAGTGAACATTTCCAGTCAACCACAATCGACTGATTCGAAAAAGAAAATAAGCAAAAAAACTCTTCTTCCCTTTCATTTTTCAACCTCATCCCACCTGGAAATTTCCCAGGTAATTTCTTCCGTAGGAAAATCGTGTCTATTTAAATCCGTCCAATGAATTAGGAACTTGCGAGAGTGTTGCCGCATTCTGAATGAAAAGTTCAGCATAACTTGATGGTAGGGAACCGATATTGTCCAACTTCTTTCACCCCCAACGTAACTATAAATTTTTGAGAGAACCCCTTCCCGAAATTAAATGATTGCGGGGAGTGCCGAAGTTAAGACAAATTGATTCGAAGGTCTGAAAGATCTCTATGTGAAATTGAAACAAAAATCATCACAAACATCAACTGCAAACTAGTGAACATTTCCAGTCATACACAATCGACTGATTCGAAAAAAAAAATAAGCAAAAAAACTTTTCTTTTCTTTCATTTTTCAACCTCATCCCACCTGGAAATTTTCCAGGTAATTTCTTCCGTAGGAAAATCGTGTCTATTTAAATCCGTCCAATGAATTAGGAACTTGCGAGAGTGTCGCCGCATTCTGAATGAAAAGTTCAGCATAACTTGATGGTAGGGAACCGATATTGTCCAACTTCTTTCACCCCCACGTAACTATAAATTTTTGAGAGAACCCCTTCCCGAAATTAAATGATTGCGGGGAGTGCCGAAGTTAAGACAAATTGATTCGAAGGTCTGAAGTTCCTGGGAATAGTCATTCCGACCACGGACTCTGAAAGCATTTCTGGCCGTTGGCTGAAGTGAGTTTTTTGGGGACAGAAGCTGATCATCTCGTGCTCCTCTATTGATTTTAATAACACTTCAACTTCATCAAGTATACTTCTAATCGCCTAGGGACTACCGGTCAGTTCGATGAGTGGTTTTTGTGACAGGAAAGTTCACTTTTTCCCATTGTTTCCCGTCTCCAACTTCGCCTTTTTTCCGTTCAACTTCGTTTACGCTATATTTATCGAATATCGCCAGTTTGTTTGTGAAAACTGAACTTCTGAAGGACACTGCTCAAACTTAGAACCGATTCTGTTCGAACAAAAGGGAAGGAAAGATCGCGCTACTGATTTCAGACAATCTGAGTTCATATCAATTCCCAAAGACCCCCATTCTATAAAAAACCCACCCATATAAACATTGAACTCAACGGAACATAACTTGGAAATATCTAAACATTCTTTGTCTATTTTTCACGGATTTCAAGATGATGACTCATTAATGGAGAAACTTTCATCATTGAATCACAAATTTTCAGAACCTTCTTTTAGGTTTTCATTATCTGAAACAAACTCAATTGAAAAATCAAAGAAAGTATACAATCTTCTACCTGTTTTGTCAAAGGAGAAATCATGTGAGTTTGCTTTCACATTGTATCGTTGCAGCATTCTTGACAGTTATTTCGCAATTGAAAATTGGTGAAACACAGAACATTCTCGTCATAAATTATGGATAGAGCTCAGATTCACAAAAATCTTGGTGACAGGCTGATTTCATTAGCAATTCACAAGTAAGCTTTTTTGGCCTATTCTATTCCAGTATCTATCAGTTAAATTCAGATTTCAGCAAAGCGAAAGAGAAGAAAATGTCGTTGAAGATTCGTTTAAACAAGAATTTCCTGAATGCCTGATATATTCTATCAGAGTAGGTTAAAATTCTTGGAAGTTATTTAAAAGATCAATCAGAACCTCAATATTTTTTGAATGACATCTGATGAGAGCCTTCGTTTTCAGAGTGGACAATCTTTCACCTGTTTTTGTCGTCCGGAGATGTCATTAGTATGATGAAGCCAAACAATTTTTCAAAAGAACATTCTTTTGTCCTCAATATGTAAATAATTCATGAGATAAAATGTTTCTAGAGAAAGAGAAATTATAATGAATTTCTTAATGGATTTAGAATCTTCATTCTGAAACGCATTACCCTTGTTCAGTTATTTAATGTATTATTTCTGAAGGATTCAATGAGAATTATTGAAAGAAATATGTTAATTATTTTTGGTATTCCACGCGATATCGAGACTCGTCGAGATATATCATATTTATCCGAAAAGGATGGAAAAAGATACTTTACTCTTGAAAGACGACACTCGAACACATCAAGTTTTCACGACGTGAACCATTTCTTAACACTAGAGCGAATTTTCAACAGTTTCATATTCCCGGCAGCGACAATTGCAGTCGAGCATGAAACTAGGAGCTCCACTGCTGCAGAAAGCCATCAAATCACAGCTGATCGATATTGAAAATCATCTCTACCACACGAAAAATTATTCGGATTTGTTTACACTACGGAAATATCGCTTTTTGCTTGCCTGCCATCCAATCTTTTCGAACCTTAACGTGCTCAACGATCAAAGGATCCAGCTTCGATAAGGTGTTCGAATTTTCCAGAAGCAGAATTAGGAAATGTGACGACATTTTCTTTAGAGGAGGAAAAGAGATTATCTTGTCATTTGCACGGGAAATGTGGTGGAAAGGGCTCCAAAATTGATTTTGGTTTCAAATTGAGGATATTATTTCATCATTATCTTCTGGAATTATTGCAAGCAGTATGGGATTATATTAAATTATCCATCATGATGGTCCCGTAGCGGTCTTCAAACATCTGAAGTGCCGAAAAATCATCACCTGGAAGGTCGTATCCGGTTTGAAAAAACCTTCACGACCAGAGAGCAACAATTCGTGGATTTTGAATTTGAATATAGCAGGAATTTCGAAAGACAAGTGTGATTACGTCTCCAAGTTAGCTGATGAACATGGTATCAAAGTGATTCTTCTGCAAGAAACCCACACGGCAACAGAAAAAAAATCCTCGTGAAAGAGGCCAGTTGAAAGGTTATATATTAATTGATTTTTTACAAGTTTAGCTTGTTATGTTGAAAAATTATCAGTTTCGTAACTTTCAACAGATTCGGAAAGGGGAAATTGATGGAGTTTTTTTCATTTCTTTCAAATTTTGTGACATTTCTGTCATAAATATTTATAAACCTCCGAACATCATTTGGCCAAGAAATCTTAATGTTGATGTTTTTCAAAGTAGCAAATGCATTTCCAATATGCTTTTGATTTATTCTGAATAATCGGTTTCTTTTCTGCTTTTGTCTTTTTTCATTTCAGATTAAGAATTACGAGTCCTTTGGGAAGAATCTGTGTATCCGAGCTCATCGATGGATAACATGAAGATGATCACACTGATGTCTTTCAAGATTTTCCTGATTTTTGATATTTTATGTTATTTTGTTTACGGAGAGGCAGGTTTTTTCGGCTGAGTTTTTTTCCCCTGGCTGTATAGTATCGTATGATACTAGTGTTGATAGTATCGTATGATTCTATATTATCATACAAAGAATGTTATGATTCCCCGTTCTTTTTTTTACCTCAGCTAAGGTACTTTTTGTTTCAACATTTATTGTATTATTTTAGCTCTCATTTTCATATTGAAAAAGAGGAGAAAAGCCAAGAAATCAATAAATTTCGAGATATGTTTTGGATGTTCCTGTTTGGAGCATTCATGAATATTTCGCCGATTAATTTCGAATTTGCCTGGGAGCACATTTCGATTCCTTGAACCCCAATATAATGAACAACTGTTCAGTTGGAAATTCTTTGTATTTATGAATTGCCAGTCAGGGTTCCCTTCCTGAGGAAGGAAGCCAAGCTTCCCTGAATGGCATCGCATTAAGTGGAAAGCTACGTTCCAAAACCCCGGAAAGTTGTAGAATCCACACCAGACCCATATTATAAGCTATAGAGGCGGAAGAAAGACCATCCGAAGATTATCCCGTCTTGTATTTATTTCATTCTAGTTCTTTTTGTTTTCTCCCACGGTCCATAGATTGTAGGGAGTCAAGGCTGGGTAGACATTGGTGATATGTGTAAAACTGAAAATGGAAAACGAAGTGAAGACTTGCCGTTGAAAAATAGCCGGAGTGGTCGTAAATTCAATTTTTAAATGTGGTGCGGCGCCGCTGAAACGTGCTGAAACATACACCGAGGTAGTTTGGCGCTCTGCTTGTTCACATTATTTCTGAATCTTCCAGGAAGGACTGCTTGATTGCAGGATAAGATGAGTGATTTCGTGCCGCAATATGCTGCTGATGTATGGACTTCTAACGCTCCAAATCAAGAGGAAAAAGGAAGGATTTTCTTCATCCAGCAAGATTCAACTTGCAAAAACGATGATAATCGAATAGACACAAATACAGGGTGGCCATTTGAAAACGAAACAGACAAGATTACAGACGAAATAAAATTTTTCGATAGAAATGCTCGGACAGGTCGATTTCTGTTTCAAGGGGGACAACTTAAGATGTAGGTTACGGACGCATAGCGCTTCAACCCTTGCTACTACAACCCTCCCCCCAATTTTTGAATAGGGAAGATAGGGTGAGTGATATCTCATTTGAAAGGTTTTTCACAAAAAAACACTACAAGTGCCATGAAAATACCACTTCATTTTCAAATGCCTAGTCAAGAATATTCCGAGAACTAATGCATAAAATGAAAAAACAAGTACTGTGCTGAAATCAGTATAAAAATACCTTTCAAATGAGGTGTCACTCACCCCTTCTTCCTTATTCAAAAATTGGGGGTAGTAGCAAGGGTTGAAGCGCTATGCGTCCGTAACCTACATCTTAAGTTGTCCCCCTCGAAACAGAAATCGACCTGTCCGAGCATTTCTATCGAAAAAATTTATTTCGTCTGTAATCTCGTCTGTTTCGTTTTCAAATGGCCACCCTGTATTTCGAGAAATAATGCATGAAATGAAAAAACAATTACTGTGCTGAAATCAGTATAAAAATACCTTTCAAATGAGGTATCACTGACCCCATCTTCCTTATTCAAAAATTGGGGGTGAGGGTTGTAGTAGCAAGGGTTGAAGCGCTATGCGTCTGTAACCTACATCTTGAGTTGTCCCCTCGAAACAGAAATCGACCTGTCCGAGCATTTCTATCGAAAAACATTATTTCGTCTGTAATCTCGTCTGTTTCGTTTTCAAATGGCCACCCTGTATAGATCGAGTAATAGGGAAGCTTCTGGCAGTAATGATGAAAATTTCCTGATCTCATTTTTCGAAGTGATGTGGACTCTTTCGATGTCATTTCCCCCAGAAGAATATCTGTTAAAACCATCGATTTCGAGGGAATACTGCCTCCATATATCAATATCGACATATGCCCTCAAGTCTATCATTCCTCTCTGTGCACATTATTCAAATTATTTTACGAGGGGTGACAAACCCTCGAATAGGGCCTACGAGAGCTATATTCGAACGTTATATTTTCGAAACGGCCTGAAAATGCACTTTACGCAAAAATGAAAAATAGGATGTGAACATGTTCCCATGCTGTCAATCGATTGGAATCCATTTTTCACTCTTCGACAAAAGAACAGATCTTGGTGAACCCTGAAGGAGCCATTATAACATTTTAGGTAACGATACGGTTATTCAACCCAGAACCTGATAAAGACAGGCAAAAAAAGGTTTGTTTCTCCAAACTACATCGAGGTGAAGCAGTTATTCACGTGAGACTTGAATGGATTATTCTCGAGACAAAAGGGTTGAAACTTGATATTTTATACTCCCCCCATTCGTAGTTTCAGGCTATCCTATTATGTCCCATGAAGGGAGGAGCAATTTTTTTAGATTCATACTGAAAATGTCGAATCGTTGCCTCGTTTTGTGTCAGTTCTGGACCAGAAATTCATTCAGATTAGTCAATTACTCAACCGAGTAAACGAGACTTGTGGATGGTTTATTCTTTTTAACATTGAGTGGATCTTGCTCTCGGAAAAATAACTTCTCGAGAATTCCTGAATGCCGGAAGCTCCATTGGGAAGGAAAAAGTTTGAATAAGAACCATTCTGGACGACTGGCCAAACGTAGCATCATTCCCAGTGTTCATTATAATTCGATCAAATGGGGCGAGTCATGGAAATGAAAAACCAAACGGAAAACTCGTTATAGTGGGGAAAATCCAAGTATTCATTATCGTTCAGAACATTATAAAACAGTTGGGAAAATCACTCATATACGTGCATAATTTTTTTGAGAAACTTTTTTCTAATTCTTGTCAAAAAAGGGTACACATAAATCTGTACATATCTCCAGGATTATAAACCCATTTGTATGGAAAATACGATTCCGAATGAGTTTGACGAGAGTTATAATAAGCCTCTGGATTACATGTAAACAGTTATCATTTCAAGAGCGAGAAAAAACTGAAATTGAATGGAAAAACATACGAACTCTTTCCTTCGTTGTATAGGTATCGGATTCCGAGTCGAGATCACTATTCGCGAGCTCTCTCATATTTTTTTGATGTGTCGACTATTCGGGAAGTTTCAACGAGCTGAAATTCATCCAAGTTTTTCCGAAGTCCCGTATGTTAATGGATCATATTCAGTCACATATGTGACTGTGTTTGTTCAAGTTGCTCACAATGAGTTTTTTGTTTCATGACAAAGTTCCCAACTTCGAGCCGACACTGATGTTCCTTTCCAATTGGGAATTTTCCCGCAGTTTTCCGCGTTCAATTCCTCCAGACGTGCACCCTCTCTTGACGGCCGAATCTGGGGAATTTCATTGGGGTAATTAAGTCTTTCTTCTACGTGACATTTTTCAGAAGGAGCCTTCATATCGGGGACGTTGATTAAATTTCCAATGATTAGGTACTTTATCTGAGTAATTGATTGGAAGATCGAATTCCTCTATAGGAAACGAGATGAGCTCAACCCTTGTTTATAAGACTTATACAGGGCGATCCCTTGACTTTTACCCCTTTCAAGACATCTCTTTTCTTCATGTTGATTCCTTTCAAAATCTGGTATGTTTTTCCATAAAAACCGAACCACTTATCAACTCAAGCAAGCGTGATTGTCGACAAAAATATCATCCTCGAAAGGTGTACCTACAAGTTGAAATCATGATTATAGTGAAGAGTGGGTGTGATAGTTGAACTCGAGATGGAAAACTTTTGACAGACTCCTCGAGTTTATGTATATCTTCAGCCTTTAATGATGGGGATACGAATTTCCTTAGTAACCAGACGTCTTGAATGACATATTTTGTACATAACAAGGAATTCCCAATATTCTCATGTTGAATCCAGAAATGATCTTCAGGGGTGGAGAATTTCCAGGAGAATTTAAAGATTCTCCCAAAGGAAGAATTCTCATTAAATTCTATATTTGAATTTCAGAACATTCTCTTGTTGAGATCTGATTGAAGGTGAGTATTTTCGATTCTGTTTCGTATATTTCCGTCAATTTATGGCCAATATATTACTCCAAATTTACTCGGGGATGCGAACCAATTATACAACTTAGGAACACAGGCTATATATTTCATTATTTCGCACTCAAACGTTATGTAAATTTCTTGTGTACTTTCGAGGTTTCGACTCCACCTACTGGGAAATAATCAACTTAATAATCAGACTGTGGCAAGCAGACGAAATCACGATTATATTAGCGCTTCAATTCACGAACTTCTCAAGGAGGTTGTTGTCCTTCATAACTCAGAACAATATAGACTTCATTATGTCAACAGTTCGCTCCTTCAAATTGCACGCCTGCTGGGATAAATCCTCCGAAGAATATTGGTTTGCTCATAGAAGTTCACCATCTTGATTATTTTTTTGGTGTAACAGACGCATATTGAACAATGAAAATTCATGATGAAAATTAATTCTGAACTCATACTCAGAGAATGATGACCTTTGATCTATCGTCCCAATTTTTTCCGTAGGAGGAGCCTAAAAATTGATAATCCAACCAAAATTAATAGGGTAATTAGCGAATATTCCGTTTCCCCAAAAAGACCTTTTTTTTCGTAGATTATGCAGGACCGAGCATCGTAAGAATGAATGGAACGAAGATGAGAGAAGGCTCCGGTTGCAACCAGTGGAATCTATAGGTGCTGATTCCTAATGAACCAATGATTTATCACTCTTGAAAGGGTCCTCACGGAAGCGAAGAACATAAAAAGGGTAGGCGCTAATTTGCATTTGCATTTAGGCGCCATTCTATGTTTTCCTGATTCCCTACTTTTTGGATATAATTACAAGGAGGCCCGGAAAGAACCTCTAGAAATCCGAGAAGAATGACTCAGGTCAAACGGGATCATTTCTCTTAAAAAAATTGTCAATATGAAAACAATCCTGACGAAGAAAATAGTATATGAATCCATCAAAAGTGCTGCATACCCTGCATTTTTAGAAACTCCATTTATTTTCCGCTTTGTATTTTGTCAGTTTGAACATTTTTTATGCCAGAATAGTTCACATTTATTGGAACATTTCTACATCTCTTAGATTCTTTAACCTCCCACAAAAGCAGTCAGATGAAAGTGGCATTTGAATGATGCATTAGCTCAAGAATTTAGAGAACTTTTAATGTGATCAACGCTGTGGTCATACTCTTAATTGAATGTTTGCTTCGTGATTTTCTTATGAGGGATGCACAATATTTAACTCAGAGTTGAAGAATGTTTGTCTCATTCGAAAAGAAAACGTGAATATATCGAATACAGTGAGGGCTGTTTGTGAATCATTTATATGTACACCAGCAGACATCGTCCTAGATACACAATATATTTCCCTGCTGTACATGCCCAGATACCCGAGGGTTCCTCAATTCGATGACCTAATCGACGAGTATAAATTTTGATCGAATCATCCCTGAACTATGAAGACACACTGGGTCCTAGCTTCAAGCGATCCATGAATGGTCCTGTAACCAGGGTGGCCATTTTGTGAGATAGTAAAGGTAGACACTGAATATACAATGAGCGGCTATCCCGTTCCAATCTAACACGATTTATCTGTGGAATTGGGATGTACCCGTTCAGAATTATGGTTGTACATGAGATGCTCTGGAGAACGGTGAGCAAATCGCATCTGTTACAGCAGCTTCTTGATGACGCAGCCTTCAGTGGTCTAATGAAAGAAGGATAAGAAACGATACTTCGATCAGAAGGACACTGCAAGATTTTTCCTTAATCATTATTAATTTAGGTGAAGAAGAGCATCGTTTATCTTTTTAGTTTTTCTTTTGGAGCCTCATATATTGTCAGAATGACAATTCTCGGAATATGTCTTAGTTTTATGGTCCTGAAAAATATTCTGTTTTCTTGTGCTATAACATGTTTGGTTTATCTATGGGAGATGATTGCCTTTCATCTGAAGTGCCGAAAAATCATCACCTGGAAGGTCGTATCCGGTTTGAAAAAACCCACACGACCAGAGAGCGAGAATTTGTGGATCTTGAATTTGAATATCGAAGGAATTTCGAAAGACAAGTGTGATTACGTCTCCAAATTAGCTGATGAACATGGTATCGAAGTGATTCTTCTGCAAGAAACCCACACGGCAACAGAAAAAAATTCTCGTGAAAGAGGACAGTTGAAAGTTATGTATTAATTGATTTTTTATAAGTTTAGCTTGTTATGCTAAAAAATTATCAGTTTTGTGAATTTCAACAGATTCGGAAAGGGGAAATCGATGGAGCTTTTTCATTTCTTTCAAATTTTGTGACATTTCTGTCATAAATATTTATAAACATCCCAACATTATTTGGCCAAGAAATCTGAATGTTGATGTTTTTTGAAGTACCAAATGCATTTCTTAAATGCATTTGATTTATTCTGGATAATCGGTTTCTTTTCTGCTTTTTCTTTTTTCATTTCAGATTAAGAATTGCGAGTCGTTTTGGGTAGAATCTGTCTATCCGAACTCATCGACGGATAACATGAAGATGATCACACTGATGTCTTTCAAGATTTTCCTGATATTTAATAATTTATGTTATTTTTTCACGGGGAGACAGGTTTTTTCGGCTGAGGTTTTTTCCCCTGCCTGTATAGTATCGTATGATACTAGTGATGATAGTATTGTATCATACGAAGAATGTTATGATACCCCGTTCTTTTTTTACCTCAGCTTAGGTACTTTTTGTTTCAACATTTATTGTATGTATTAATATATTTGGTAGATACGAAGATTGAGGAAAATGAGAAAGAGTTCAAGAGTGATGTCCTAATTGATTAACATTTGATTAATGTCGGCAGTTAGTCCTTCAGTTAACAATGTAATTCTTCCCAACCTCATTTTCCGTGCTCATAACAAACTTCTGAAGTTTAGGAAACACCTTATAACTTCCTTCGTGATAACAAGGTCCGAAGAGCGTACCCTCTGTCGACATGGCTGTTGAGAAATGATTTAGTTTAGGAGTATCACGCTCAACTGCTTACTGGATGCGTTAATGAAAGGATCACAATGAAAATATTTCTTTTCATCACTACGAACTTACGTTCATAGAAATTCAGGAAAGAGCCCATAACGATTGTTCTGACCCAAACTTTCAGGGAAATTTCCCAAGGTTGAATTTCCCGGAGACAACGTTACCCTTGAGGCTTTCCTTTCAGCGGAATCAGGTTGAGAGTGCGTTACGTTAGGATTCAAATATTGATATTGACGTAGAAATAACAACTTCCAAGCCTCATGTTTATTTTCGATACGTCCACATCGACCGTCTCAATTTATGAATATTAAATTGAGTTATAACAGGGAAATGACGCGGGAATATGGCACATCTATAATAAATTGAAAGATGTTACTTCGAAGCGTAATAAGTTCGCGGTGACAACACCCTAAACCACTTTGCCTCACGCACGGTTTCCAGATGGGAAGTGAGAAATTGTTCCTGCAATCATGGTTTCCCCCTTCCTCCTTGCAGAACACATTCTAGATTGGAGTCTGCCACTGGTCCAGATCTGCGTATTTCTGTTTCATCTTGATTTTCATCGTCACCTAATTGAATATACACCAACTAATCTTACATTTGAAGCTTTTTCAATTAAATTCGAAACTGTAGGTGTATAATATATGCCCATCCTGAAATATATCTAAAAAATACGTAATCTTCTCCATAAAATTCCGATTTACCCTAAGAATAGAATCCTCCTTTTTTCTTGTCCCTTTAGCTTCAATGGACACCCCATCTTATTTGAGCATTATGACCTATTTTCCAGCATTATTTCTGTTTTAGTGACATTACTCGAATTTCGAAGTTGGATATTCGCCAAGCCTTTGGGATCTGGATCCAGAATTTATTGAAATATTGTTGGAGGCCATTATGTATTTTCAGCTATCTGGAATAATGACTAGATTTATGTCCCCCATCAGACAGAAGCATAACGAAGAAAGGACTTAACATGCTCGTTTTCAACTGTGAAAATATTTCCTCGATCATAATCCAAAAAAAATGTTTTTATTTACCGTTGCAAGTTAATCTTTTTCGAACTTTCCTGAAGATTTGTTATGATGAGTAATGATTCGGTGAAAGGAAGAGAAAATTCTGTTTGCTACCTAAGTTAATTTCATTTCGGCTGCATGATGAAAATACATATTCAATGAACGCTCAAGAACATTTATATCTTTCTCCGCTTCCTCCTTGTTTTCTTGTACGGGGTACATTAAAATAAATTACAAAATACCCAAAATACATTTCCAAATTTGTCCTCTTCGAAGTTATATCCAAACCAAATTACATTTAGTCTCTCCTTGTACCTACCATATTGTGGAGGGTTTTCGGTTTAGAATATTCATGTTCCAGGTGTTGTTTTACCCCATCCAATGGCCCAGTGGAGATCGATAACAGCAAAAATACAAGTAGTGCTGAATATGTTTTCCTAATTATGGATATAAGTGGAGTTGTTGAAATTCATTTTAATTGTATTATTCCTGGACAGTTTCCAGTCTTAATTCGATTCGAAATTCAAGTAAAAACATGAACAACTTCTTCAGGAAGCAATTCAACGAAAAATTTAAATGAAAAACATGTGCATTCCACTCTGAAACTCATGGAGAAACTGTAGATTGATACACGCTATTGAAACTTTATATCTCACGATCTTTGGATGTTTTCAAGATAATTCCCGACTTTTTCCACCATACGAGAAAATGCCCTGAATGAAAATCTGAAAAGTGGGCGAAAAACCGCATGGAAATAAATCTACTTTCTCCAAGTTGAGCTGAGTTGATCTTACACTTATAGCTTCTTTGAACTCAGAATTGAGATGGATACGTCGGATATTGGTGAAAAATCGGCGCAAAGAAGATTTCCGGATAGATATTCATCTCTGAAGCTTAATCTGTTAAGAGATAAGGGATCGAATGGGGCAACAGAACAAACATTTTCGAAAAGAAAGTGTACCAGCCCTTCTTGAAATGGTTTTTTTGGGATAGGGTGTTTTCTCGTTTTAACAGCCATAATATGATGTGAATATAACAAAAAAAACACTGTATTCTGTACACTTTTACTCATATCGGAGCCAGTAGAATTTTAGTAGTCTTTGTCCTTCATCAGACAAAATCGTAAAAATTTTAAATCGTAGATTTTGATTTCATTCTGTTGAATATTTCATGCAAATTGGAAGAACAGTCAGAAGGAAACTGTTTCCTCAGGTTATCATGAAGATTAAACGATATATATGTATTCCACTGAACCCGGACCTAATTTCACAGAAAACAACAGAAATTGCAGACTTTGCAAATAATAGAATTCATCCTGTAATTATACTCCTGAGCATTATAACGCATCTCTTGTTAAACGCGAAATAATTGAAACCGACAAGTTGCATGGAATAGAAAAAAAAACGTTTGAAGTAACCTACAACGAGGATCTATCTGGTTCCGTACGAAATATAATGAATCTGACATAATTGAAATTGGAAGGATCTCAAAGACAGAAAGAGAAATTCCACTGCAGGAGAGCTCCATCAAGTTTCTCAGAGAACTGGGACTCAGGATTTGTGAGTTGAATTAATATTATAAGCTCTTTTAATGTGCCCTCAAACTAGAGAGTTCCATTGTAGAAAAGGCTCTCATTGATCAATGGCAATGTTCATCTCGAAAGTGAGAAATACTGAGCTTCATCCTGTTTACAGGAAGCATTTAATTAGGGATCAGGAAAATGCAATTACTCTCGACATTGGTGAGGTAATTTGAAAAAGACTATTTATACAACTAGGCTGATTGCAGGATTCGATAGGAGATTTTTGCAATAACATTTCATATTCTTAGTGGCACCTATTCACGTTAGTGCAGTGCATTTTACATATTATCAAGTAATTCGCAAATAAATTTATTTATTCAAATACTGTCACTCGTTTTCGAAGAGTTTACCAATGAAACGACTTAATTTTCCAAAGGCAGGATGAATAACCCTAAGAGACGTATTGCTGACTGAAGATAGTACTTGTGAAGTTGTGAAACCAGAAACGTCAAATTCATCCTGTGACAAGGGTCAGTAAGTTGGATGTTGTTTCACCCGTGAGGGGAAATATGTAAAGCAAAAAGCGTAGCGAATCTCCATTATATTTGCTAGGATTAGGATATGAACACTAGTAAAAAGTTTTATCTGTGGGGCATTTTGGAGCCCTCTCATGTTCTGGTTGATGTGAAATTTGGTGTGAACGATTACGAAAAGCATTAATCATTTCTGGGAGGCTGGAATGAGTCGATACCCATGGGTTTAGGTGAAGATCATCTCCGGAAATATACAGTTTATTTCATATAATTCATTTTAGGTGATTTCAGCACTGAAGCTGACCATGGATAAGCCAAATTTCCGCAACGCAATTAGGAATTCTTCTGGTTCTAATAGCCCTTCTGGCGGAATATTTCGAAGGGCAGAGGTGCATGCTAGGGGTCTTCATTCACCTCGTGTTATGTTCCATGCTAACACTTCTGAGAGTAGTTCAATATAAGGGTTAGAATGAGTAGGCAATAAGCCGTAATTAGATTATTCCGTCGACCCAAATAAGGCAAGTCTCGGTTAGCGAAGCCGGTGTACTACGACATTCCATTTCGCATTTGCGACAAAGCAAATTGTGATTTTGTGCTGGTCGTCGAGACTTCAGAGAACTAAAATTCCGCAGAAGGGGTGCCCTGGAGAAAGAAACTCCCTCGAAGGCAGTTATTGTCTTCATCTCGGGAACCTACGTTATACGAGGTATTCATTCCATAGTAAGTTCAAGAAAAACATAAAAATGACCAGACACAGTGGTACAATCCGTTTCGCAAAATTCAAAAAACAGGGGAAGGTTACAACAAAAGCTGCCAACTTGAGAAATATATGGAGAAACATGCATGAAACTGTTTTATGATCATGAATAGAATGTCGATATGAAAAAGGTATTCTTTTTTTTACATTTTTAAATGATTGATGAAAAATTCATTCAATCATGAAAGGCTGCACAAAGTAAAACCAGCTTTTTTAAAATTTATGGATTGTGCCCAAAGCAGTATGCAATTTGCTCTTCTCTGAGAAATCCGATGTTATTCGTAGCATTACTATATATATATATGTATATTCTTATGAAAAAGAGAGCTAAAATAATACAAAAAATGTTGAAACAAAAAGTACCTAAGCTGAGGTAAAAAAAGGACGGGGTATCATATCATTCTTCGTATGATACTATAGAATCATACGATACTATCATCACTAGTATCATGCGATACTATACAGCCGGGGAAAAAACCTCAGCTGAAAAAACCTGTCTCCCCGTGAAAAAAATTACATAAAATATTAAATATCAGGAAAATCTTGAAAGACATCAGTGTGATCATCTTCATGTTATCCGTCGATGGGCTCGGATAAACAGATTCTTCCCGAAACGACTCGCAATTCTTAATCTGAAATGAAAAAAGACATAAAAGAAACCGATTATTCAGAATAAATCAAATGCATTTGCTACTTTGAAAAACATCAACATTCAGATTTCTTGGCCAAATAATGTTCGGAGGTTTATAAATATTTATGACAGAAATGTCACGAAATTTGAAAGAAATGAAGAAAAAACTCCATCAATTTCCCCCTTCCGAATCTGTTGAAAATTACGAAACTGATAATTTTTAACAAAACAAGCTAAACTTGTAAAAAATCAATTAATACATAACTTTCAACTGTCCTTCTTCACGAGGATTTTTTTCTGTTGCTGTGTGGGTTTCTTGCAGAAGAATCACTTCGATACCATGTTCATCAGAAAATTTGTCCTTCGAAATTCCTTCGATATTCAAATTCAAAATCCACAAATTCTAGCTCTCTGATCGAGAGGGTTTTTCAAACCGGATACGACCTTCCAGGTGATAATTTTTCGGCACTTCAGATGTTTGAAGACCGCTACGGGACCTCAATGAAAGGCAATCATCTCCCATAGATAAACCAAATATGTTATAACACAAGAAAACAGAATATTTTTCAGGACCAAAAACTAAGACATATCCAAGAATTGTCATTACTGAAAATTCATTAGAACAGTAACAAATATGTATATGTATTTGTTCAAGGGTTGATTCCGTGACTTATTGGAATTTTATTGCAGACGGTTAAAAGCAATAACTCTTACGCGAAGTACATCTCTGGGTAAACAGCAAAATATGAATTTTTTCTTCTTCGGAAATATATTGGATATTCCCCGACTGGAGATGAAAGAATTTAAGTCACAATGGGCAATTCCTCTGCTTCTGTTGACAAGCAAACTAATATTGTCGAATCAAAAACGATTCGACGCACTTTCTGGAAATTGGAAAAGTTGCGGACTATATAAAAAGGTTCTCACAGGTTGAACGTAATGAAAATTGAACTTCGCAGGACCTGATATCCCAGGAGGGTCAAAAAAGGGTGCAAATAACTCTATTTCACATTTGAAGCCCTAAATAATTAGACTTTGGGAGCAGGAGCTACGCTCCATAAAATTTATTTCCTTCGTGAAAATGATCGTAAGTAAGGAGAAGTTCTAATTGGCGTTTCAGAGTTCAACGCGCCAGACGTTGAGGATCCAAAAGTCGATGGTTTTTTTTTTCCCTCGTGTCAATGTTTTCCACCACCAGCATCAAATTCACCAACATGTCTCAATGATAAGTGATTCACGTTTCATTCGCTCTAATGCGTCTAGACGAGGTTCGGCAAGGTTCGGTTCTGAGACTATCCCTATTCATTCGATTAAAAAAGAAAATGACAAATCTGAAATTGGATTGTTATTTGGAACGATGAAAAACCTGTTCAAATCAATTGTGATTGGCTGATTGACCGTCCCTAACAGATACAGAATTGGCTGTATCCCGTACGAGCAATTATCATGCAAAAAAACGAATTCGATTCGAAAATCCATCAAATCAGAATTCTGGCGTGTGTCAACATGTCGGAAAAATTCCGGAATTGCGTTGGTCGAAATATTGAATTTTATTTCGATGCCACGAGAGCTGGGAACACCGTGCGGAGCTTCTATAACGTCGTTAAAATGTATGAGGTATGTTTAGATTAACCAAACTGTCTGTTTCGTATAATTTCGTTATCCCCCGGGAGTTCATCTAAAGTGAATTATATTATCAAAATGAATAATCGCTAATTTGCCGAATTTGCTCCAGTTATGTTCTGTATGAGCTGAGATGTCGGCTCCAGATCGAAAAACAATTGCTTCGGAGGAAAAAACTGACCCTACTCAGCAAATATCTAAATATTCACTACGCAACTAAACAAGCCAGAAACTGAAATGAAACTCTCTTTTCTCAGAAATCTATTGTTCGCTTCATGTTTGAGGTTTCGTTCTATGTAGAATTATCATTGGAATACAAGACCTTCAATTTTCAGGAATATGTACAGAATTGTATGTGAAGAAAGAAACTCAAACATTTTCATTCACCTCGAATGTCCGTTATTTCTAGAATAATATTTATTGTTTCATATGACGTCACCAGAGATTGAGGTAAAACATCCCCTACTTCTCATTTTTTATGAAGGGTTCTATCGAATCTTTTTCAATTGGGTGAAATAAATTAATCCCGTTTCTAAAAGAGTAACAAGGTGCAGCCGAAAAATCATGAAAGGAATCTGAAATGATGAAAATCCGTGAAAATCTGAAACCATTCGTTTTTTCATATTTTCCTATTCAATTCGGTCCAGAAAATTCTGGGAGAAATTATTCGTTACATGAGTCATAATGTAATTTCCATTTGTGCCCCGAGGTTTAATTTTCCAGTAAGACCTCGGAAAATCAAACGCGATGAAAAAACCGCTTCAAAACACATCAACTAAAATACCGCAGGCAGAAGCACAGAATCATAACCTGGAACACAAACATCAGAAATTGGGGAAAAAACAAATTTTAGGGTTTTGCCCATGCTGGTCTCCAGCATGTCAAAGGTTCTGATGGAACGTTAGTTGCAGTTCCTGAAATGGCGGTTTTATATTGGAAACGCCTGACTGTGGCGCTTTCATGTTCGAAATATGCACCAACTTTCATCGGCCAATTGATTCGAATATCGATTTTGTGGAAATATACGATTAACCCTGTCAATCTGTGTTTTTGACAACTTCCTGCAGGGGTTTAGAGGTGCATAATCCATCAATCAAACGTGAATTCGAAACTTTTATGCAAATTCCGGATTGACAATCACAGAAGCTTCAATTTCAATACCAGGAGAATTTTATTCAATTCATATTCAGGAATACTTTCGAGAAATTTTAAAGTCATAGTTTTATCCTTAGATCATTATTCTTCGTTCCATTTCATGTGGAAAAATCGAAGAGAGTTTGAAAGTAATCTCTCGTATTTAAATCTTTTATATCGAAATGAGGAATTTTGTATGATATGTTACTGATAGAACAGCCACAATTCAGGCTGAGCATTGAAAAAAACGAATGTGTATATTGACGATCAGATAAACCGATATCATACTCATGGCTATTCTCCGATCAACATTGTGCACACAACAATATTTGTATTCATGTAGGCCTTTATAGTAGCTTTCTGCATAGTGCCATGGGCATTGTGTATCGAACATTACTGTAATTAATGCCTTATACGATTTCATTATATCAGTTATGGATTGATAACTGAACAAAAGGTACGTACACCAAGCGAACATCAATTTTGGAGAAAATCTTATCGCTGAAATCGATACCAAATTTGCCCATGACTCTGAACTGAACTCAATAGTTAAACAGATATGCCACTCTGGACATTACAAATAAAGAGTTTCCTTCAAGCCCCATGAAGTGTAAGAAGCAAATTGGAAAGATAGTGAATTTTAAGAAACTTGTTCTGGATTTTAAAATGTACAAATAATAAAAATGGTCTTTGATGAATTCTTGCACTACTTTATCAAAAGAAACTAGATTAGAGAAAATTGTTTGCCTCAGATTGTTGAAACAAGAAACATTCGAATACCATATCACACTTTTTCATCTAATACCACATAATTTCATATCATATTCGCAAGATTTTCACAGTTTGGTATTTTTTCATCTCTTGCACTGATGCAGAATATTCTTCATGCCACATCAGCATTCTTCCCGAGGAAATGGAATGAAACTAGAAAGTTATATGCGAATTTCACGTGCAAAGTTTGAAAAGTTTTTTCATATGGGCATAAATTTCGTCAATCTTTTGATGAAACGTTAGTGAAGTTTGTTACGCATGCTGTGTATAAATTCAACCTGAATATCTCATATTCTATACAACTAAAAATAGAGCATTTTTGGTCTGTGTTACATTAATAAAATCGGTAGAGAATTGAGTAGCAAAGGGGCCATTAGAAAAATCCACCCCATTGTCAAAAACTGATCCAGAATCCGAACGATGTTCTCCTGGTTCGAAAGAATATATTGCTCCCGTGAAAATACAATATAGCGGAGTAGTTCGGTTGAAGTTTATGATGAGGAATAGTGAAGTCATGCCCGAAAGAGTGTGGAAAATTTTCGGGGATCCTATAGGAGTCTGTGAACAGAGGATCAGACAAACGTGACAGAATCTCTTATGCTTATATATATCCAATTTATGTGCAGCATCACGAAGTTTCATCTAAGCGTCTGTTGTATTATCTCGTAGCATAACAGTCTTGTATTCGAGAAAAGGATTTTTAATAGCCCCCAACTCATCCGCTCTGGAATGAGAGATAATATTCGCTCAAGATATAGGTCAGAATATGTTCTCGCAAACGACCACCCTTCCATAACAACCGAACTTGTGAGTACACATCTCATTTTCCCCAAAGAAGTAATTTTCTATTCATTTCCTGCCTCTTTTGATAGTATCTCTCAACTTTTCTTGTTGGTTGTTTCGACATAACGATTGGCTTTTGAAAATGAAGCTTGTCCCAATCCATTCCTTCATAATGCGATCGAGGTTTTTTGTAAATTGTGTTTTCGAAACGATATCCGTTCTGATACAGCGTGGACCAGCAATTTCTTGCGTGACTTCTACCTATTTTGGTTTCATGGTACATTCGCCGATAATTTGAATATCAATTTCGAGCCTGATATAGCAGAGATATTTTACCGAATAACATATATTCGCTGAAATATCAACTACTTGATATGTGCGTGTATTTCTATTACGATCGATATGTTGTTCTGTATCCTGAAAGCTCAGGATTTATGTATGAATATTAAAAGCTCTCATACATTGTCCCAGTGGATCTGTTGTTGGGCGAATAAAAATGACGAAAGAATAGCATGTGGTTTTCCTATTTACATGCGCCAATAAATACTAGCAATCTAGGGTATTTCAAACCGAAGGTATTGATTTATTGCAACAAAATCAATTCAATATATATACAACGAATTACAATAAATCACTTCTCAGCTGGGCACATTGAACATACAGTTCCATTCAGTCCAATGGGAATTCAGAATTTCTGTATAGATTTTCATCTTCCTGTACACTAATTTACCTGGATAACCCGACCGAATCATGTGACAATGTCGAGTTTAATGAAAATTGCCGAGGCACATATGTATCTAACCTGATGAATTCAACAACTCGCCGACTGTTGAATAATCAAATTCGAACTTGGACTTCAGTTTGCAGCTTTGCAATCTGACGTGGCAAAAGTTTTCTCGGGAATAAAACAACATATTCAAATAGATGTGACTTCCTTTCTAGACCATACATTTCAGGCATTACTGTTGAAAACTTTGAATTATATAGCATTAACAAGTTATGAAATCAACATTTTGAATAAGCTTATAGAGAGTTTCCTATAGGATAATGAAGAAGGAAAAAATTTACCAGTCGTGTTGTATCCCTTTCCCATATATTGACAGTATGTTTCCTCGAAAGACAATATATTCATTGGTTGTTTGCTTTGTGAAGAGGCCAATTCAGCTTTCCCTCGCAGCTGTTAACATACAGGTCTCACATCATTTCTTCTATTCCATTTCAGCAGAAAGCTGGAATGGTTTGCTTTCTCCTTCTTCCACATAATTCTGCAGACTTTTCTTTCCCAATAGGAAACCCTCCCAAATATTGATTTGACATTGATAAGAGACCGGTCTAGGCCGAACTTGTTTGTCGCATCTCCATTCAAGAGGGAAACGAGAATAATAGCAACAGATAAGTCTCACTCATCATGATTATTCCCTAAAAAAAGACATCAGGAACTTATGTTTTGTTGATCATCTGAAAGAACTATTGTAGCTCTACCTATTGATAAAAAAAACTCTGGCCTCACAAGGATCAACAATAGGAACTAAAAGCTCCACAAACATCATCAAAAGGGTGTCTGAATGAGTCGTCTACTCTGAAAACCGTATTAAAGATTGAAGTCAACTAAATGATGTGGAATAATAAACCCTTGGTCAAAATTTGCAGGGTTTTCAATTAATATATCCTCTATTCATGAAGGTGAACTATATACCCCGGCTCAGGCTATCGTTTAATTGAAAATATTCATAGCTAGGGCTTCCCTTCTGGTCTGGTAGATGGTAAACGAAATAACTCAGGTTAATCCGATTTCACTGGTGTGTTGGTTAAGCCAACACGTATTATCTCCCCTTTCAGAAAATATCGCCATCCCATAAAGAATGGATACGATCTTGGTAAATGATTGATTTATGCATACATGCTCATGAACTTATATCATACAGAGTGTCGTCGAAGAGTTTGTCAACTCAATACTTCAAAGAGCATCAGGATAAACTTTCGATAGCGGTTTGTCTGCTGCAAAATATTTCACACCTCTGCTGAGTGAATATGTCATTCGACCCTTATCCCTTAATTCAAGAGGTTCTCGACTGTGAACGAAAGATGTCGTTTTTCCTGAGGTATAAAATATCCAGTGGAATATTTCGGGTATATTGAAAGTTGTCCAAGGTATATCGATGTAAATTTCAAGAGACGTGGTCCACTCGAGATCCCATCAATCGATGATCCCTTAGGTGTCTAGGGTGGAACCAATAGAGCTTGCCTAAGTCCCTGGGTTCAATAATCTTATATTAGTTCACGAGGAGATGAATGAATGTACATGAAGGCAAGCGATTGTAACTAATATCGTGATGGTTCAGAGGATTTCCGCTTGCTTAACTCAGTGCTCACTTTGATCAATAGGAAATTCACCCTGGTGTCTAGGAATTCGAGGAATATTTCCCCGGATTCTCTAAGGGATCGATTCCACCGAACGTCTAAACGCATAAAGCTGGACATGGAGGACCAGTATTCAGTATTCATGCTTATGATCAGTTCTTGAAATCCGGGGATCTCGTGGGAAATTCAGGCCTTCAAGTTCACGCAAACCACATAATTTTCATGATTCAAATTCTGTTGCAACGGGCAGTCAACGTTCTAGGTGTGGGGAATATCAATTCGTTAAAGAATCGCTACCAAGCTGCCGGTGATGTATGAGCGAGATTGAAATCGTAAAACATCCTTTTCGGCACGATATGGAAACATTTTTGGTTGAAATGTTCGGGGGATAACATCTTTGGTTCAATAAGTCTATCATCTATCACGTTGAAGTCCTGATGACATCTCCATATGGTGTCGGGTAACCGAGAAGGAAATGTCTCTTTTGAAATTCCCTGAATACACCTACAGGTCTTTTTTCGAACTGCGAATGCGAGAAATCCATGATACTTCACCTTGCTATTCATTTTAGGGAAACATAGTTTCGTGCCAAGTCTCGAAATGGAAATTTTAAGTTCGCAAATTTGATATTTTCGCGAATAGGGCGTATCAGCAACAATTAAGCATTCTTGCAAAACGTAAACGGACGATTAGATAAACATGTTCGGCGATATGTGTCCCCAAAACTTTGGACGATATATTTCACTAGAATACAAATTTTGGGAGGCTCCCAAAACAGGGTAGCTTTGCAACATGCTGGCTCCGTGTTCATGTCCAATCTGAAATATATGCGACAGTGGCAATGATTTACTCTCACAGTGGTCGAAGTTAAAGGTATAAGATATTACAACGGTCCAACTTTTTACAGATTCTATTTTATTCTTGGTCATAAATTCGCGTAAATTGTCTCGGAGATGTTTCTCACTAGGAATTTTCCAACGCGAGTTATAATTAAAAATGTCTGATTACAGCTTGAGCATCTCACGTGACAGAAAGACGTTAAACGGGGAAATTGGAACGGACTTTGAAAAACTGTTGAGAAATCTCAAATGACTTTACAGCAACAACTGATCCATTTCTCTCATTCGTATATGAACATTTCGAAAGGAGCTCAAGAGAGCTAGAAGTGTAAAATCTTCCTAAAATTTAAACTAGTTTAGTAATTTAGTTTCCAAAAAAATTGGATGTACTGTTGGTTCTAACTTACTGCATTTGAGAGGTAATTTGAAGGTCTAGGAAATTATGATTCGAACAGCTATTCAATATTCATTCCACAATAAATATCTGCAGATCGTATGAATGAATCTGCAGAAGCTGCAATAAGCTGAACCGAAATACTCAACTGGGTAATTCAAGTTGTTAAACAGGCTTAATTTCGATCGTTCCCTAACTTTTCCTGTAATTTCTTCCAGAACCGCATCAAGATATTTAGATTTTCTGTCCTCCCTCGATTCGTTTCGAGAAATTCAATTAAACATCTGCGAAAATGGGATTTATGGATCCTAAATGACATTTTCCGAGCGAACGATTTCTTGATTTGTATCTGTGAGATAATCTAGTAAACTGGCGAAATAAGGAGCGTACCCCAGAGAAACTTTCCTTGATTCTGGCCGATAAACCGAAGAAACACATTCTGGTTCAATTCCCTGATTAAATTTACGGTTTGAATAGCATTATTATATATTTTTTTATTGAAAATACATTTGTTGTCTTCTTTTAATTCGGTATTCGAATGGGAACTCAGATTGGAGGCCATTTTTATTTTTAATCCTTTTATATACCAACAGATTTCATTATAGAATCTCTCTAACTTGAAATTTATTTAAGAATACTCGTGAAATGTGAGAGAAATTCTGTAGATACTGGAAGTTCGAACAAGAATATCAAACTCGACTTGAACATAATCGGTTCTGGAAGAGATGAAGAACCGATTGAAATAGTATAGGTTGCTCTCTTTGGAAATACTATACCGAAGAAGATTTTGAGTCATCCAGTTGGTATCGTCTTGTCGTCGACACTTCTTTCCAGAAGCAAGGAGAGGAATGTAAATCCAGTTTCCTCAAGGACATTTTGAGCTTTATCTATGCGCATTTCCCTCCAGGGCACTAAATGAATGGATTGCGGTCTTCAAGAAAGAATATAATTTTGGAGTTTGCGACAATATTAGGGTCACAATGTAGACATGGTATATATTTTTACATAAATCCAACGAAATATCTCATGCTTCATTCCAGACAGACACTTGGAAAAATGCCCCAAGGGAGGAATACGTGAAAATGTTTCCTGCGTTCCCTTAAATTCGATGCCATGTGAAGTTTTGTTTGTCCCATTCCTTATTTCGAGAGTGGATCCTTCAAATTTTGAAATCTCCCGGTTCCACCTCAACATATACTCTACTTTGCAAAATATATCGAATTGAATTTCCGAACAATTCACATTTGCTGAGAAAGTCGAAATACTGTCCAGAACAATGAAACTGTAGGATTTTTTTTTATGGAACTTTCGAATATGTCCACACTCTATGATGGATTTTGTAGTAATTCGTGTATTTTGTTTCCCAAATGAAACACTTTTTTTTTGAGAGCGAACAAAATAAGTGGATTATTGGAATGATTCAGAAGATTTACCCTCCTATGAAAAGTTTAACATTTCTTCTTACAGAAAGCAGAATGCTGTTGAATGTTCTTAATTCAATGTTTCAACAGTTTCTTCTGTTTACTAGAGAACTTCACCTAAGGTATAAAAGTTGTGTTTGCCTTACCGTTTGCATAATGTTGGTAAATATGAAAAGATTCTTCTGATATTTTATCGAAACCCTTTGATAGTGGCAGCTGTTTTCTGGATAAACCAACCTGATCCGTCGAAAAAGTCAAAGCTATGAGTGAACGAATTTGAATAGGAAAACGAAATGAGGCCGAGAATTAACTATAACTAAGGATTTTTTCTGAATCCCATTCTGCCTGCTTATCGGCTGAAAATGTCAGGTGAACGTATGTGGAATGTCGAGCTAAAAAGTTTATAGTCTTTTTTCGATACGAGCGCAGTATATTCCTCTGGAAAACGCGTGCAACGTGGAATTTTCACCGTTTCACATGGTCGTATATGAGAGTTCGGTTCACGACTCTTGAAATTGCGTGGTACAAAAGACTACGTGAGGATTTCGGCTTTCCGATCTGAGAATTTGCGGTTAGAAAAAAGTTGGAATTTGAGATTGAGAGAATTTCTCGTTCCTTCTTCACTTCGGTAAATTTATAGATTGTGGAGTCATTATCTGCATTTCTGTTTTAAAATATTCAACACCGAGAAATGTCTTGATCGTACATGAAGAAAACTCCTTCTTTTCCATGAAATTCAATCGAGACACTGCTACCTCATGATGTTTAACGACTGGAATGTACTTTTTCTGGTGAGAAGAACTCTCATCCTTAACTACCAATCGGGAAGTTATATAGTGAAAATATAAAAAACTTACGAACTGTGCTAGATCTGCCGGAGTCTTCGTGAGCTGATTAATAATTAAAGGAACGTACTTTGCAACGGCAATCCAGTTCACCGATCTCCTGCATACGAAATTGACATGACGCCGTACAGTTGAAGGGGCTTGCGTGAGCAGCGTTCTAATTGTAACGTAGTAGTTTCATAAAAATTAAGCAGAACATTAATTCCATAAATATTATCTGCATATCTGTGAAGTTAGAACATGGGAAAGCGTTCTGGCGTTTCTCCGAATCAGCCTTAGGGGAACGAGACAAGAATGGAACCATTCTCCGCGAGAATATGAGGACAGTGAAAGGAAGATGATAAAAGGAATATTAAAGTTGAAAAGATCAAATGGGGCTTGAAGGAATTATTCGTGCACAGTCTGTAGTTATAGTGGTTGGGAAGAATTGCTTCTACCTCGGATGCTGAGGTTTTAGAATCACACAATGATAAAAACTTGCCACAGTTATATCTGGAATTTCATCAAAGAGGGCATTTTGGACGAGTATTCTTTCGGTTTCTTCTGAGATGACGTCTGACGTTCCCTTGCCTATTCCAACACAATAAAGAAGCATAGAAAACTTCCCTAATGGTAAAACGTTATTCAAAGACTATAACCACTTAGAAATTTATCAGATCATGGACATTTTGAATTTCATCAATACTATCTAATAGCTGTTTATCTTCACTGAAGAGTTATGTGAGACTATGAAATTTCAATATTGCCTGCATCGCATATATTCATTCGAAGAATTCCTACAATTTCACTATTGAGGCAGACAATAGAAGTGCTAATCGGCTCTTGACTGTAATTGCATCTG